>VXBI01001248.1:65837-79240 GCA_013397375.1 Toxostoma redivivum
AAAGGGCAGAGAAGAAAAGGGACAAAAGGGGGAAAAAAGAGGAAAAAACAGGAAAGATAAAGAAATAGAAAAAAAATGAGGAAGGGAGAAAAGAAATAAGCAAAAAAAAAGGATAATGGGGGAAGGAAAAAAGAGGGGAAAGGAAAAACAGAAAAGAGGGNAAAAGGGGGGAAAGGGAGGAAAAAGGGGGAGAAAGGATGGAAAGGGAGAAAAAGGAGGAAAAACGGGGGGAAAGAGGAAAAAGGGGAAATAAGGGGAAGAAAGGGTGGGGAAAAGGGGAGAAAAGGAGGGAAAGGAGGAAAAAATAGGGGGGAAAGGAGGGAAAATGGGGAAAAGGGGAAATAAGGGTTGGAAAAAGGTGGGGAAAGGGAGGGAAAAGGGGGAAAAAGGGAGAAAAAGAAAGGAGAAGGGGGGCAGAGGCAGTGGTCCGTTCCAAGATCAAGAAGAAACATCAGGAGAGGTTTCCCATCCCGAATTCCCGAAATACCTGCAGTCGGCGATGACGTCATCGAGCAGTTGGGATCCCAGGGCCTCCAGCTCCATGGGAGAGCGGTTGGATTTCAGGGCCAGCTGGATCTTCTCCAGGTTTGCTTCCTGCAGGAAAAGTGGGAATCAGGAGCTGTGGAATCTCCCAGAATCCCATCCCACTTCCAGGACATTCCCAGCAAGAGGTTGGGAAAGTTCCCCAGGATCAGAGATTCCACTCTGGAATCTCTGCATCCAAATGTTTGGAGCTCCAGGGGAACCAACAGGGAAATCCAGCAGGAAATCTCAGAAATGGCTCAGGAGCCGAAGGACGGCCCCTGGATCCCTGGAATTGTCTCCAGGTTGGACAGGGCTTGGAGTAAGCTGGGATCAGGGAAGGTGTTCCTGAACATGGGATGGGATGGGATTTAAGGTTTCCTCCAGAATAAAATCATTCCAGGATTCTGGAGCCCCTCAGCTCTGGGAGAGCTGGGAATGTTCCCCTGGAGAAGAGAAAATCCCAGGGAATGCTGAGAGTCCCTGCAGGGGCTCCAGGAGAGCTGGAGAGGGACTGGGGACAAGGCATGGAGGGACAGGACACAGGGAATGGCTCCACTGGGAAAGGGGAGATTGGGCTGGGATCTTGGCAAGGAATTCCTGCCTGGGCTGCAATTCCCAGATTTGCTGGGGCTGCCCCTGGATCCCTGGGAATGTCCAAATCCAGGTTGGATCCAGGGACAGTGGGAGCTGTCCCTGAACATGGATGGGGTGGGAATGGAATGGGATTTAAGGTCCCTTCCCACCCAAACCATTCCAGGATTCCATGAAGCTCCTCATCCAGTGGTTGCAGAGTTCTGTGTCACTGGACACTCCCAGCATGGACATGGCCGGTGTCCCCAGGGACATCCCCAGGGATGTCCCCATCACTCCCCACCTAGAGGTGGCCTCTGTCCCCTCCCAGTGTCCCCAGGGATGTCCCCAGGGATGTCTCCAGGGGTATTCCATCACTCACCACCTAGAGGTGGCCTCTGTCCCTGCCAGGGATGTCCCCAGGGATGTGTCCCGGGCCTGTGACCTGTATCCCCCCAGGTGTCCCCATGGATGTCCCCAAGGATGATGTCCCATCACTCACCAGCCTGGAGGTGGCCTGTGTCCCCTCCAGGGATGTCCCCAGGGATGATGTCCCCAGGAGTATCCCAGTCACTCACCAGCCTGGAGGTGGCCTGTGTCCCCAGGGATGTCCCCAGGGATGATGTCTCCATCACTCACCAGCCTGGAGGTGGCCTCTGTCCCCTCCCTGTGTCCCCTCCAGGGGTGTCCCTGTCACTCACCAGCCACTGGGCCCCACAGAGCAGCAGGTTCTGTGCCTCCCTGGTCACTCACCAGCCTGGATGTCGTCTCTGTCCCCCCCAGAGATGTCCCCAGGGATGTCCCCAGCCCGGAGGTGGCCTCTGTCCCCCCCAGGGATGTCCCCAGGGGTGTCCCCGTCACTCACCAGCCGCTGGGCCCCGCAGAGCAGCAGGTTCTGCGCGTCCAGGCGGTGCCCGATGTCCTCCCAGTACGAGGACAGCACCACCACGGGCTTCACGTTCCCCCAGGGCAGGTAATAGTAGTGACAGCCTGGGGGACAGCACAGTGTCACCTCGGCACGTCGGGATACCGGGACACGCCCTTCGGGAGCGGGGAGGGAGCGGGAAGGGCGGGATTGGGGTGGGAATTTCTCTCGGAAGGTGTTTGGGAGAAAGATGGGAATGGTGTTCCCCAAATCCATGAGATTGCACCAAGATCCAGCGGGATCTGGCTCCACGGCGCCGGCAGCAAGGCCAGAACGAGCTCAGCATTCCTGGAGGGATGAGAGCCAGGGAAAGGCCAGAAAGGTGCTCCCAAAAAACCACCTCATGGAGCCGAGAAAAGTCCCAGCTTCCCTGCTCCTTCCCAGACACAAATTCCCACGGCTGAGGTGGTGTCTTGGGGTGGGAAAACCCTCTGGAGCTGTCTGATCCAAGCAGGGACAACTTCAGCAGGATCACCTGGACACAACCTCTGGCTGCCCTTGGATCCCTGGCAGTGCCCAAGGCCAGGTTGGATCCACCTGGGACAGTGGGAGGTGTCCCTGAACATGGAATGGGTGGAATGGGATGGGATTGAAGGTCCCTTCCAAACCAAACCATTCCAGGATTCTGGAGCCCCTCAGCTCTGGGAGAACTGGGAATGTTCCCCTGGAGAAGGGAGAATCCCAGGGAATGCTGAGAGTCCCTGCAGGGGCTCCAGGAGAGCTGGAGAGGGACTGGGGACAAGGCATGGAGGGACAGGACACAGGGAATGGCTCCCACTGGGAAAGGGGAGATTGGGCTGGGATCTTGGCAAGGAATTCCTGCCTGGGCTGCAATTCCCAGATTTGCTGTGGCTGTCCCTGGATCCCTGGCAGCGCCCCAGGCCAAGTTGGATCCACCTGGAATAGTGGAACACGCCCATACCCACGGAACCAGACAACCTTCAAGCCCCTCCCAGCGCAAACCATTCCACGATTCCGGGATTCTCTCCTGCCAGCCGGGTTGGGATCATCCCAAAGGATGGAATCCGTGCTCACCATCGAAGACGGCCCGGCTGTACTGGGTGGTGGAGGCCAGGGGCAGGCAGGTGGTGTCGAACTTGTTTCCGTAATTCCCGATGCTGACCTCGAACTGGATGGCGCCGTCCACGCCCTGGAGCATCGTGGCCGAGTAGAAGGCGGCGAACAGGGAATATTTCCGTCGGCGCAGGTATTTCTGGAATACCAACGGGAATTTGGGATGTGGAGATGCTGGCAATGATCTCCGGGAGGTGGAGTGGGAAGAGGCTGGAGGGGGAATCCTGAGGAATGGGTGAGGGAGATGGGAAGGGGCTGGAGAACCAGGAAAAGGAGAGGGAATTGGGAAGGGGATGAAGAACCGGGAAAAGCTGAGGGAGCTGGGAAAAGGCTGGAGAACCAGGAATGGCTGAGGGAGATGGGAAGGGGCTGGAGAATCAGGAAAAGCTGAGGGAGCTGGGAAGGGGATGGAGAATCAGGAAAAGATGAGGGAGATGTGAAGGGTCCAGAGAACCAGGAAAAGCTGAGGGAGACAGGAAGGGGCTGGAGAACCAGGAAAAGGCAAGGGAGATGGGAAAGGGTCTGGAGAACTGGGAAAAATTGAGGGAACTGGGAAGGGTCTGGAGAACCAGGAAAAGCTGAGGGAATTGGGAAAACCATTCCATGATCCCACAATTCCATGCTCACCATGACCAGCTCGGATGGACCAACCTGGACACTCTGGGATGGAAATCCAGCAGGAAACCCCTCCAGGAGCTCACGGACCATGGGACAGCCCCCACCCATGGCCAGCATCCCTTCCATGGCATCCCACGTACCAATCCCAGAGATTCTCCAGAAATTCCAATACCTCCAACATCCCTTCCGTGGCATCCCACGTGCCAATCCCAGAGATTCTCCGGAAATTCCAATACCTCCAACATCCCTTCCGTGGCATCCCACGTGCCAATCCCAGAGATTCTCCGGAAATTCCAATACCTCCAACATCCCTTCCGTGGCATCCCACGTGCCAATCCCAGAGATTCTCCGGAAATTCCAATACCTCCAACATCCCTTCCGTGGCATCCCACGTGCCAATCCCAGAGATTCTCCGGAAATTCCAATACCTCCAACATCCCTTCCGTGGCATCCCACGTGCCAATCCCAGAGATTCTCCGGAAATTCCAATACCTCCAACATCCCTTCCGTGGCATCCCACGTGCCAATCCCAGAGATTTTCTGGATATTCCAATACCTCCACCCTCAGGATGTCATCCACAGGAATCTCCTCCACCTTCTGCTCCATGTGCTCCACCAGCTTGGTCTCCAGCTCCACCAGGATTCGGCCTCGATACGCGACCCCTTCGCCCTTGGGACAGACCAGGAACAGGCGTCAGGATCCCAAAAATTCCCTTCCCGAGGCCGAGCTCTGCCTTTGCTTCCAAGGAGCTTCGTTACACAGCAGCGAGATCAGGCAAAGAATTCCAGCTGGCGCTTCCAAGGCGGAATTTTGGGAGCAGAGCGGGATCGGGAGGCGTTAGCGGGAAGAGCCGGGAGCGGGAAATGCAGCGCAGGCTCCTGGTGACAAAGCCAGGTTGGGTTAGAAGCAGCTTTTTTTGGGAAAAGAGGAGCCGGAGAGTTATTTTGGGATGTGCCGGGAAGCAGCCGATGTCACCTTTCCCAAATTGAGCGTCTCGTAGGGATCGGGAAATCCGGTGAATTCCCGGGGGCTGCCGTACAGGTTGATGTAGCAGGGCCCGAAGGTTGGCAGGAATCCCAGCCCGTCATCCACTGGGAATGGCAGGGAAAAGAGGGGTTAGGGATTCCTGGAGGCACCCTGGGAATGGTGCCACGCTCGTTGTAGGGTCACAGGGATCAACACAGCCACCAAAATCCTGGAATTTCCACCTATTTTGGATCCCATGACCTCACCTTGGGGCAGGAGAAAGATACAGAAGGGTGTGGCACTGAATCCTGGGAATTCCCAATCCCAGGAAAAGTCCCCATGGAAAAGGGTGAGGTCAGAGAGGGGTCAGACAAGAGTGACAGGAGAGAGGAAAGAGCCTCAGGATGTGCCAAGGGAGGTTTAGGTTGGATTTTTGGGAATATTCCTTCCTGGAAAGGGCTGTCCCCATCCCTGGAGGGATTGAACATCCCTGTGGATGTGGCACTTGGGGACACGGATACGGGACGGCCTCGGCAGCCAGTGGATCAAAGGGATTTTCCAATCCTGTGATTCCATGAGGAGAACCACTCATTTTTATGGAATTTTGAGCAGGAATCCTGCCCTGAGCTCCGTGCGCCTGGCTGACCCCGCATTCCAGACACGACAGCATCCCAGGAATCCCTGAAGGGCCAAACCGGAGCCATTCCCTTTTCCCAAGGTGCCCAACTCATCCCGGCTGATCCTCCCCCAGTCCAGAGAGTGGAACCAGTAAAACCAGTCCCGGGAGGCGCTGGAAAACCGGGATGTTACTGGGAACGTACGGTCCGAGGGTTTCAGAGGCTTCGCAGGAGCAGGAAACTCATCTGAGGCACAAAGAGAGGGAGAGAGGTTGGGAAAGGTTGGAAGAGGAGCACGGAAAAGGGATGGAGATGGGAATGAGGGTGGAGATTCCCACAGGGTTTAGTGCGGAGAGACAGAGAGAGAAAGGGAGAGGTTTTTCATGGAATCATGGAATCAAGGAATCATGGAATGGTTGGGTGGGAAGGGACCTTAAAGCCTGTCCAGGTGCATCCAGGGACACTTCCCACTATCCCAGGTTGTTCCAACCTGGCCTTGGACAATTCCAGAGGATGTGGGATTGGGGTGGAGCAGGGTTGGAGCATCCCTGAGCTGCATTCCCAGGAGTTTCCTTGGGATCAAGCAGTGGTGGGAAGGGAGATGCCAATCCTGGATCGTCCCGTTCCCATCCTCCCTCCCAGCCTCTCTCTCTCTCTCCAGCCCATCCCAGGATCTGCGTTGGGATTGGGAAGAGGGGACTGGACAGTGCCGGGGGTGGGACACAGGCAGAGCCTCTGGATCGTGTCCTGATTCATGGAATCATGGAATGGCTTGGAAGGATCTTAAAACTCATCCCATTCCATGGGCAGGGACACATCCCACCATCCCAGGGTGCTCCAAGCTTTTTCCAGCGTGGCCATCCCGTGTCCCCACAGCTCAAAGCCAAGTGCAGAATTCCCGCTGGGATCGCGGATTCCATGGAAGTGCTGGCAGCAGGAAAAGCTCATGCAGGTGGAAGCTCCAAAAGCGTGTCCCAAATTCCCGCCCTCCCACCTGGCACCGGTGACAGTGACACCCGGCTGAGCCCTGCCATGCCCGAGGATCCTTAAAATCAGAACATTCCCGGGATTTGGAATGGGCTGGATGGGAATTCCCACGCTGTGACAGCCCCTAAATGTCACCTCAGTGGGGCCACAGGGGGGAGGTGGCCTCTGCCAGCCACACCATGCAGCTCCTCCATCCCCCATTCCCAAGAATCCACCAAATCCCAAATCCAGAGGGGTTGGATCCATCCAGAAATGGGGCACAGCTCCGAGTGATCATGGGACTCCATCCCGTGTCCTCAGGTGGGGACAATGACAATTCTGATGTCCTCAAAGCCACCACCAACCTCCAGACACACCATGGACCTGCAACTTCCTTCCCCCATTCCCAAGAATCCTAAATCACCAAATCCCAAATCCAGAGGGGTTGGATCTATCCAGAAAGCACACAAAGCTCAGAGGGTTCACAGGATTCCATCCCGTGTCCCCAGATGGGGACAGTGACAGCTGTGATGTCCCCAAGGCCACCACCAACCTCCAGCCATACAGCTCCTCCATCCCAAATTAAGAATCCACCAAATCCCAAATCCAGAGGGGTTGGATCTATCTGGAGAGTGTGCACAGCTCGGAGTGATCACAGGATTCCATCCCATGTCCCCAGGTGGGGACAGTGACAGCTGTGATGCCCCCAAAGCCACCACCAACCCCTAGCCACACCACAGATCTGCAAACTTCCATCCTCCATTCCCAAGAATCCTAAATCACCAAATCCCAAATCCACAGGGGTTGGATCCATCCAGTAATGGGGCACAGCTCCGAGTGCTCCCAGGACCCCATCCCGTGTCCCTAGGTGTGATGTCCCCAAGGCCACCACCAACCTCCAGCCACGCCATGCAGCTCCTCCAAGGCCATGCATCCCAAATCCCAGCCTGCTTCCCGCCCTTACCCTCCAGCTCCCCGCCCGGGGCCGAGATCTTGGACATTCCGAGGAAAGCGGTGCCGATGACGTCATTGTGCGTCAGACGGTCCCTGTGAGGTGACATCATCACTTTGGGGACCACGGTGGGGGGAGGGGGATGTCCCCAGGGGATGTCCCCATCCCGCCGCTCCGGGAATTGGGAATGCCCTTCCCGCTCACCAGTCGGTCACACGGATCCTCATCCGCTCGCACATGGAAGGGAACTGGGAAAAGGGAGATGGGAAGAGGGTGAGTGGTGACAGCGGGAGGGGACCTTGGGGACACCGGGAGGGGACGCTGGGGACACCACTGCTCACCATGGCCGGCAGCGTCAGGCACTGGTTCCACTGGGGGTTGGCGTTTTTCTCCAGGATCCGGGAGTAGAGCTGGAAGGGAGGGATGGGAAGAGGGAAAAGTTGGTGTTGTCCCAGGAGAGCGGCTCTTGGCCAAATCCGTGGAGTTGGGAGGCCTCAGATTCCCTAAAATCCGGCCTCAGATTCCCCAGGATTCTGCCTCAGAATACCCAAGATCCAGCCTCAGATTCCCTAAAATCTGGCCTCAGATTCCTCAAAATCCAGCCTTAGATTCCTGAAAGTTGAGGTTCACATTCCCCCAAATCCAGCTTCAGGTTCCCCAAAATCCAGCCTCAAATTCCCTAAAATTCGGTCTCAGGTTCCCTAAAATCCAGCCTCAGATTCCCTAAAATCCAGCCTCAGGTTCCCCAAAATCCAGCTTCAGGTTCCCCAAAATCCAGGCTCAAATTCCCTAAAATTCGGCCTCAGGTTCCCTAAAATCCAGCCTCAGGTTCCCCAAAATCCAGCTTCAGGTTCCCCAAAATCCAGGCTCAAATTCCCTAAAATTCGGTCTCAGGTTCCCTAAAATCCAGCCTCAGATTCCCTAAAATCCAGCCTCAGGTTCCCCAAAATCCAGCTTCAGGTTCCACAAAATCCAGCTTCAAATTCCTTAAAATCTAGGCTCAGATTCCTTAAAATCCAGCCTCAGGTTCCCCAAAATCCAGCCTCAAATTCCCTAAAATCCAGCCTGAGATTCCCCAACATCCCTCCTCCATCCCATGGGGTTCCTAAACCCCCTGGTGCAGGAGGCAGAGAATGTTTTGGATTTCCCAGGGATCCTCCGACATTGGGATCAACAGGATCACATTTGCTCCATTCCAGGAGCAAATTCCCTCATTCCAGGACCAGGCCTGGGGATCCACAGGGAACGTCCCACTGCCATTCCAGCTCCAAGGACATCCCACCGAAATCCCAATCCCAAATATCTGAGAAGGAATATCCCACTGCCATCCCAGACCCAAGGACATCCCACTGAAATCCCAATCCCAAATATCTGGGTGGGAATATCCCACTGCCATCCCAATCCCAAGGACATCCCACTGAAATCCCAATCCCAAATATCTGGGTGGGAATATCCCACTGCCATCCCAATCCCAAGGACATCCCACTGAAATCCCAATCCCAAATATCTGGGTGGGAATATCCCACTGCCATCCCAATCCCAAGGACATCCCACTGAAATCCCAATCCCAAATATCTGGGTGGGAATATCCCACTGCCATCACACTCCCAAGGACATCCCACTGAAATCCAAATCCCAAGAANGGACATCCCACTGAAATCCCAATCCCAAATATCTGGGTGGGAATATCCCACTGCCATCCCAATCCCAAGGACATCCCACTGAAATCCCAATCCCAAATATCTGGGTGGGAATATCCCACTGCCATCCCAATCCCAAGGACATCCCACTGAAATCCCAATCCCAAATATCTGGGTGGGAATATCCCACTGCCATTCCAACCCCAAGGATATCCCACTAAAATCCCAATCCCAAGGACATCCCACCAAAATTCCAATCCCAAAGATCTGGGAGGGAATGTGCCACTGAAATCCCAACCCCAAGGATATCCAACTAAAATCCAAATCCCAAGGATATCTATCCCACTAAAATCCCAATCCCAAGGACATCCCACCAAATTCCCAATCCCAGAGATCTGGAAGGGAATGTCCCACTGCCATCCCAATCCCAGGTTCCTCATTCCCGGAATCCCGGAGGATCCCGCCCCGCTGACCGTTTTCCCGGCAAAGCTGACTTCCACGAAGGGATCCACCAGGTTCTTCTTGTTGCTCTCGAAGCCGAAGATCTGCCGGACGTTGTCCATGACGGCGTCATCCACTGGGAAAAGAGGGAGATGCCAAAATTCCTGGAATTCCGCAGCATCCAGAGGCGGGATGAGCACTCCCATGGAGGAGGCGGAAAAGCAGGGGGATAAAACCAGTTTGGACCAGTAAGGAACTACTCTCCCATAAAACTGCCTGATACCCACGGATTGAGATTCTCCCTTGGATCGAGAATATCCCACGGATCGTTCCCTTCTCCAAGCACTAATTCCTGCCTGGAATGTCGCGATTCCCATAGATGGGGACGCTCTCCAGGTGGGAAAAGCAGGNAAGATTCCCCCATGGATCGTTCCCTTTTCCAGGTGCTAATTCCTGCCCGGAATGTCGCAATTCCCATAGAGGAGGCGCTCTCCAGGTGGGAAAAGCAGGGGGATAAAACCAGTTTGGACCAGTAAGGAACTACTCTCCCATAAAACTGCCTGATACCCAGGGATCGAGAGTCTCCCTTGGAACGAGATTTTCCCATAGGATCATTCCTTTCTCCAGGTGCTAATTCCCACCCGGAATGTCGTGATTCCCATGAAGGATGCGCTCTCCAGGTGGGAAAACCAGTTTGAGATAAAACCAGTTTGGGATAGAACCAGTTTGGACCAGTAAGAAATTCCTCTCCCACAAAACTGCCTGATATCCACGGATTGAGATTCTCCCTTGGATCGAGATTCTCCCATGGATCATTCCCTTCTCCGGGTGCTAATTCCCACCCGGAATGACGCAATTCCCAAGGAGGAGGCGGAAAAGCAGGGAGATAAAAACCAGTTTGGACCAGTAAGAAACTCCTCTCCCATAAAACCGCCTGATATCCTCGTACTGAGATTCCCCCTTGGATCATTCCCTTCTCCAGGTTGTAATTCCCGCCCGGAACGCCGCGATTCCGAGGGATCCAAAGGGAAAACCTACTCTGCGGCAAATCCTCGGCTTTGAAGATCTTGAGGCAGAACTGGGCCCCCCGGAGCGTGACCCCGGTGGGGCGCAGCAGGTTGGCCTCGATGTCCTCCTTCTCCTCGGCCGCCTCCTTCTTCTCCAGCTGTGGGAGCAGGACAACAGGAAAAGTCACCCCAAATTTGGGAATGAGCAGGAAAATCCCCAAAAGAGAGAGGCGGGGTGGATTTTCCATCCATGGGAATGCCCAAGGTGAGGTGGGAGGGGGTTTGGAGCAATCTGGGATAGTGGGAGGTGGCCCTGAACGTGGAATGGGATTTATGGTGTCCTCCAAATCCAGACCATTCCAGGATTCTGAGGTTCCTCTGCTCTGGGAGAGCTGGGAATGTTCCCCTGGAGAAGGGAAAATCCCAGGGAATGCTCAGAGTCCCTGCAGGGGCTCCAGGAGAGCTGGAGAGGGACTGGGGACAAGGCATGGAGGGACAGGACACAGGGAATGGCTCCACTGGGAAAGGGGAGATTGGGCTGGGATCTTGGCAAGGAATTCCTGCCTGGGCTGCAATTCCCAGATTTGCTGGGGCTGCCCCTGGATCCCTGGGAATGCCCAAGGCCAGGTTGGAGTGGCCCTGGGGGTTGGTGGCTCTTGGCCAGAATACTCCAGGGCTGGAATAACCCAAAGCTGGAATATCCCAGGGCTGGAATATTCCAGGGTTAGAATGTCCCAGGGCTGGAATATCCTAGAACTGGAAAATCCCAGGGCTGGAAAATCCCAAAGCTGGAATATTCCCCCATTCCCAGCAGGAATACTCACGGGAGCTTCGTCTCCAGGCCCCAGCACGCAGGCGCTGACCTTCAGGTAGCCCTTGGCTCCCGCGGAAAAATCCTCTGGATCCGAGAGGAGCAGCCACTTCCTGCGGAAAGCGTGTTCTGCAGGAAAACATGGAAAACTGGGAATTAGTCCTTGGATGTACAGGGAGCTCAGGAATGCCCCTGGATGGGGTTTAAATGAAAATCATGGAATGAGATAAGGAAATATTTCAGTTCCTTCCCCAGGAAGGGACCAGGGAAGAGGGAGGGGTCTTGGGAATGGAATTCCCAGAAAAGCTGTGGATGCTCCATCCCTGGAAGTGTCCCAGGCCAGGCTGGATGGACTTGGATCCACCTGGGACAGTGGAATTTTTCCCTGGATGGAACCGGATGATCCTTAAGGTCCCTCCCCACCCAATCCATCCCGGGATTCCATGATCATGGATATGGGAAGAGCGGGGATGTGTGGGAGCATTTCCCAAAAAAAAAAAAAAAATAAAGGATTTTCCCAAGACTCACTTGGCTCGGAGTAAACAGTCTCCACATCCATCTGTGGGATTAAAGGAAAAGGAGATTCCAGAGTTCATCCAGAGCAGGAAACGCCCGGAAAAGGGGATGGGATCTTACCCGGAATTCCCCGATCACCGAATCCGTGCGGAACGATCGAGAGTCCACGACCTGAAAATGAGGAAAAATGGGCGATCCAACCCAAATCCTGACGGGATGGATCCTGGGGAACAGGGCAGAATTCCAGGATTTTCCAGCACTCACCGTGAGGAAAATGGGAGCATCAAACAGCTCCGATGGGCTCTCGAAGACGTTGAAGAAAAACGTCTGTGGAAAACCGGGATGAGGATGAGGCGTTATCCCAGTTTTCACCCCAGATTCCCACATCATGGCCTCTCCCAGGAATCCTCAGAGTGGGAATTCCCGCTGACCTCATCGAAGAAGGGGCTGTTCCCTTTCCGGATCCGCGTTCTCCGCGTTTGTCCGGCCACCGTCACCTTCACCACCGGCCGGATCTGGATCCCGGGAAGCTGCCGGGCCTCGATGATCCTCACCCGGATCTGGGATGGGATGGAGGACAGGGAATCAGCGGGATCATCCCATGGGATGGAGGACAGGGAATCAGCGGGATGGGAATCCCAAGGATCATCCCATGGGATGGAGGACAGGGAATCACCGAGATCATTCCATGGGATAGAGGCCAAGGAATCACCAGGATGGGAATCACTGGGATCATCCCATGGGATGGAGGACAGGGAACCACCAGGATCTGGGATGGAGGACAGGGAATCACTGGATCATCCCATGGGATGGAGAAAAGGGAATCAGTGGGATCTGGGATGGGATGGAGGACAGGCAATCACCTGGATCCCACAGGATGGGGGACAGGGAATCATCAGAATCATCCCACGGGATGGAGGATGAGAATCACCAGGATGGGAATCACTGGGATCATTCCATGGGATGGAGAACAGGGAATGAGCGGGATGGGAATCACCAGGATCATTCCATGGGATAAAGGATGAGGAATCACCAGGATGGGCATCACTGGGATCATTCCATGGGAATGAGGACAGGGAATCAGTGGGATCATTCGATGGGATGGAGAACAGGGATCCTGGTGATCATCCCACAGGATGGAGGACAAGGAATCAACTGGGATCATCTAATGGATGGAAAACAGGGAATCACCAAGATCTGGGATGGAGGACATGAAATCACCAGGATCATCCCATGGGATGGAGGACAGGGAACCACCAGGATGGGAATCACTGGGATCATCCCATGGGATGGAGGACAAGGAATCACCGGGATCTGGGATGGAAGACAGGAAATCACCAGGATCATCCCATGGGATGGAGAACAGGGAACCACCAGGATCTTGGACTGGATGGGGGACAGGGAATCACCGGGATCATCCCGCTGGATTTGACGGGAACAGCCGATCCCACCTGGAAATCCTGCGGTTTGTTGGACAGCGGTTTTTTGGGAGAGCTCCTCCTCCTCCTCTTCAGGCCCTGGCTGTGATTCCCGGGCGGTTTCCTGGGAAGCGAGGCCGGCTCCGAGCCCGGCGCTCCCGAGGATCCCGAGGGCTCCGTGTCCCCCGCGGCCTCCGGATCCTCCGGCTCCTCCTCCGTGGCCGGCTCTGCCCGCGGGAGACGGGAAAGGCGGGATTTGGGAATGGCGTTGGATCGTGGGGGGGTTCCTTTTCCTATTTATTTTTTTATTTTCATTTGTTATTTTATTTTATTTTTTTTATTTATTTATTTGTTGT
>VXBI01001250.1:0-12718 GCA_013397375.1 Toxostoma redivivum
AAAACCAGCCACGGGGGTCTGCTGTTTGTGAAGCAGCCATGGGGGAAGGGGGTGTGCAGGGGGCCAGGTGACAAAGGGGCTGCTGAGGTAGGAGTAGGCAGCGAAGCCATAGCGCCGTGCAGAGCCACTGATGTGGGGGAGATGTGTAAAGAGGCCTCATCCTGGGAAGCTGCCAACGGCAGAGCTGGCGGTCCAGTGGAGGCAGCCTCCAAGGGCAGCTGAGAACACAAATCTACCTGAGTTTCTTTAAGAGTTGCTATAATAATTCCCCAAGTTGCGAGATGCCTGAATGCAGATGCATTGTCAGCACTTGCAATTTCGAAAAGTTTGTGCCCTACTACCTTTCAGGTGTCTAGCTGAAAAATGCTGGCTGAGGGGAAGTCTTTTACATGTGTGGAAATCCAATCCAGCAAAGCAAGTAATTTAGCATTGGGAATGTCTCTGTTCTGCCATTGTAAAAGCCGCTGTAAATTCTCTAGAGTCTGCTTTTGCTCGACTGACAGCTTTGCTCCCATGATCTACCCCGTTGGTCACCTTAAAGTGATGAATGCACAAGCTGAGATGTAGTAAGGTGAAGGTGAGGGTCGCTCGGGATGTCTGGGTCTGCCATCTGAGTTCGCCATCAGAATGCACTGCCTGGAGGCCGCTGCTGGGATCTTCTGCCTGGGTCTGCTGTCTAGATCTGCTGCCTGGGACCACTTCTTGGGTCCGCAGAGCTTCAGTCTCAGTCGCAGTCCACTCTTCGCTGTAGCTCAATCTTCTGCATTTGGGCACCAGCTGGGGGTGAGGGTCAGTAGTGACGCAGACTCCCCAGGTAGGTGCAAAGGAGAGCCACTTTATTGCAAAAAAAACAGGCCTTTTTAAGCAGTTAGTCTTTTATCAGTTACATTGTTTTAAATCACAGCAAACATAATTCATCCAACCACCATAAACCACGATGTGAACACGCCATGTTTATATAACTTGTTTTTCTACTTCCAGTTCAGCTGAGTCACTTTCCCATAGCCCTTTTCTGCTAAGCCAAAGTAGCATTCCTGAGCAATGATTTCACAAGGCCTTCCCTTTGTAAGGTTTTACCTATATGCAACACTGTCCAGAAACTGGATGCTTAAATATCAATCACTGTTGTTAGAACAAGATGATGTTACCATATAAACAACTTCTGTTGTTAACCTGGTCATGTTTCTGTCCTTCACCTTAATTGACAATGTGCCTGAGTGGGACTGTTTGCAGACAATTGAAGAGGTCTATTCCAGCTGACCAGACCTGAATGATGTGCCCCTAGAAAATCCAGATTGGGAGCTTTTTACAGATGGGAGCAGCTTCATGAAAAATGGCAAAAGGATGACAGGCTATGCAGTGACCACATAGGACAAGGTGATCAAGGCAAAGGCCCTGCCAGCAGATGTGTCATCACGGAAAGCTGAACTGATTGCACTGACGAGAGTCCTAAACCTGAGCGAAGGAAAGAAGGTAAATATACGGACAGACTCTAAATATGCATTTAGTGTCATCCACGCCCATGAAGCTATCTGGAAGGAGAGAGGACTTCTGAACACTCAAGGTAATCAAATCAAACATGCCGAACAAATACTCGCCCTCTTAGAGAGCCTTAAAAAACCCGCAGAGGTAGCTATCAGACATTGCAGAGGTCACCAAAAAGGGAAAACCACTCCAGAATTGGGAAATAGTATTGCTGATAAAGCAGCAAGAAGAATTGCAGGAAAAGGTATTCTCACAGCAATTCCAGAAAAAGATATTGATTTGTCAGGGTTCACCCCAAAGTATGATCAGGCACATCACAAGCTAATTAAGTTCCTTAAGGCTGGGATCACAGAAAGTTAGACCAGCAAACCAGGCTATAGTCCCACCCCTGATCCTTCGGGAGCTGATTCAGAGAGAACATGAAAGCACACATTCCAGGGCTCAAAATCTTCTGAAACATCTAATAAAGGTAGTGATAGGAAAAGGAATGACAGATATTTTACAATCAGTAGTGAGCAAATGTGAAATCTGCTGTAAAAACAACTCCAATACAAGGAAAAGAGTTGTGTTAGAAGTAACGAAAACAGGGGACCTTCCTGGAGATTACTGGCAAATAGATTTTGCTGTTACCATGCGAAGAGGGATTCAGGTACATATTGGTGTTAGCTGACACCTTCAGTGGATGGCCTGAAGGTTTCCCCTGTCGCACTAACACAGCCAAGGAAGAGGTGAAAGTTTTGCTCAATCACATAATTCCAAGGTTCAGGGTTCATTTGGGGATGTCATCAGATAGGGGACCACGCTTTGTTGCAACAGTGGTTAAGGAAGTTGGATTTTGGGAATTACTTGGGATCTGCATACACCTTATAGAGTCCAAGCAAGTGGTCAAGTGGACCGTATGAATGGAACCCTTAAAACACAAATTATCAAAATTTTTCAAGAAGCATCCATGACATGGGTTCAGGCCTCGCCTATAGTTTTACTGAGGATCTGCATACAACCAAGGTGGAAGAATAACATCAGTCCCTATGAGATACTGCATGGCAGACCATATCAGATTCCACATGTTCCAGGTGAAATCCATATGACGGGAAAACTTGATTTACAGAGATATCTAATAGCTTTAGGTTCCACTTTGCAGAAGCTCCAGACTTACGTTGTGCTATCCAGACCCATAGGCCTGCACACATCTCACAGTGATGAACAGAGACGAGGTCATCAGCTTGATGCAAGCATAAAGCTGTCTATTGATACACACAGCTCAGTTTATATACCTTTTCAGCTATAGCTGAAAATAACACAACCATAACATTTATGTAACTAACATTGCTTAATCAGAGCTTTTTACAGACTCATCCAGGCATGTACTGTCTTGCACGATTTCTCTCAAAAAAAGGCATACCAAGCACAACGTACCAAGCACCCATTACCTCTTTCATTCCTTCTTCAGGGTTCTGCTTCCTTTAGCCAAGGCTTACGGCCTACTATGGCTAACACATCCACATTGGTTGTTACAAGCTGAGCAGTGCTCTCAGTCTTGCCCTCAAGCTGTATTCCCATACACACCTGCACATCCATTCCAACCTGGAGACTGGGTCTATGTTAAGTGGTGGGACAGTGATTCTTTACCAGTCAAGTGGAGAGGACCATTTCAAGTCCTGCTGACTACTCCCACTGCAAAGTCGCTGGCAACGGACCCTGGATTCACTACTCCAGTTAAGAAAGCTTCTGCTCCTGAGACAACTGGAAAAAGTCTGATGCGGATGAGATCGGGATTTAAATGATTCTTCTCCTGTGCTTAAAGAACTGTTCAAATTAGTTATAATTCTTCTTGGCATGACAGCCAACTGTGCAAACTCTACTGTTGTCAGATATTTACTATTGTTGGATATATACTGTTATTAGATACATGTTATTAGTAGATATTTTAAATAGAGACTCGACAAGGTAGAGGCCTTGTCAAGCCTCTAAAGGGTGGGAATGATGCCTTAAGTTTTAGCTTTTATATTTTTCAGTTTCTGTATTGCATTAGTGTATAACTCTGAACTCTGTATAGAATTCTAGTTAACTTTCTTCACATTTTGGTCAGACTAAACAATCCTTCTAGACCTGAGAACCAAGGTCATCATCACAGCCTCAGGCCTGAAAAGTATAAACAACTGTGAATCTGGTGAGAAGCAAACCAGGGGAATGTGGCTTCATTACCTGAAGCTATAATTAGACAATTAACCTCTGATATACAAATAGACCAAACTTATGTCCATCTGAGAGAATTTGTGGCAGTCATCCATCTTGCATTTAGTCTCTGCTAGGCTTTTGCAGTGCCCAAGGTATATATTTTGAAGGCATTTTAATAAATACCTACTTTATTCTCTAACTCTCTAGCCTCTGTTCTGGGTAGCCAGTCCAAGGCATCACTATCTCTCAAGTAATGAGTCTTTTCAAGGTGTGCTGGGGGAGATTTAGATTTGATATTAGGAAAAATTTCTTCACCAAAAGGATTTTCAAGCATTAGAACAGGCTTTCCAGAGAAGTGGTAAAGTCACCATCCCTGGAGGTATCTAAAAGATGTGTTGATGTGGACCTTAGGGACATGGTTTACTGGTGGACTTGTCAGTGTTAGGTTACATATGTTATATCTAACCAGTGTAACCAGTGTTATGGTTGGACTCAATGATCTTAAGGGTTCTTATCCAACCTAAATAATTCTATGATTCTCTATGTGCATTACAGAATGTATATAGCTGTTTGGTAACAGGTCAAAGAAAAATCCACATGAAAAATAATATTTCTCAGTAATAAAAGTAAATACTGAGTATACCAGAATCTTGTATTTCTTTTTGACAAGTCTCTGTGGAAAGAAGGTTCCTGCTACAATGAATGAAGTCTTTTGGATAAGCCTATGAAGTTACTAGAGATTTTTTTTATAAATACCAGAGGGTTCCCTGCTGGTTTGAAAACAGCAGCAATGATCAGTGATGCTACACTTTTTCTACAGTAAGAATGTGCTATACTTCACAGCTCAAAAACATGGCTTAATAACTTCAAGCTGTGCTACCTCCAAATTATGAAGGTGTTCTTGTGAGGGGTAGTTATCTTGTTGGTGTTTTCTAGTTATGATAATTCTGTGTAAATCAAGTGACTGATTTATAATCCCTTGAGGAGTCAGTTTAAGCTTCGCTTTTCACCTCTGAAACATATATAATATTATCTGACTGATGCCCAGAATATATATTTTTAGATTGCTAGTGGTCCTGATATCTGGCTAGGCCAAAGATTCCTGCTGTCTTCCCTGTTTCCAGATGTATTTCCAAACGTTTTGTGTTGAAGAAATAGGAAGTCCCACAGAGGCAACTCCAAATAAGATGTCGGGGGAGAAACTGGAACTGCAGTCAACAAACAGGACAGTAAAATCCATGATAAAAGAAAGTAGGGAATCATAGTGATGCCTTAAAGAACCTAGAAATGAAACAACATACTTCTGAGATAATATTAGTATAGGAAGTAATATAAAGTCTGGTCTTTATTGGAGGCCTCCAAGGGGCAGATATGGAAAATGCCCACCCCACACGGGGTGAATACTGTTTTATAAGTTTAGCAAATTAACATAACTGAAAAAAATCCCCAATTACAGACATGAGTGGTGAGATAATTCCTCCTTGGTTAAACCCTTTTTCTAAATCCTCCTCCCTTAGATAGGAACCAAACTTTGTTTATGGAAATGTGTCTTGAAGAGCTGATTTCAACCCTGGCTCACAGATAGCCAGGATAGGACAGGGGCCTTGGATCTGTGGAACATGGAGCCTCTGGAATGTGTTTTGTCTTTCTACCTATAAGGGTAGGGGAAAGTACTGGGGCTAGCTATGAATACAATAATAGACTACAGAGCTACAAATATATGTGTAAAGAATATAGACAATATATAAAAGCAAAAAAGGCAAAAATCAATTTGGCATAATTCCCCTTTTTAGAGACTTGACAAGACTCTACCTTGTCTAGTCTCTACTCCATATTCAACCACAGCATTGCATTATACAGCCAGCTATTATGCAAAGACTAACTACAGATATAGGTAGTATGAACAGTTCCTTTTATCCAGGCCCAGTTCCGTAACCATGAAGTGAGTGTATAGAAGATATATTCAAAGTTCAGCGAGCCTTTTGAAAGCTACCTGATGTAGAATTTTAGTCGGCTTTCAAATTTCAACCAAATCCTTATTAATTCTTTCACTCTGATCTACATAAGAACAACAACCAGTGTTAATGATTTTGCAGCTAGTAGAAAATTGAGAGCCATTCTGCTTTGTAAATCTATACTAGACAAATAATGGACTTCTTGTCAGGCCGAAATTGCATCTGAAGTTTGCTTTTCAATATGTTCAATAACAGCTGAAATGTTAACAATTGTGCTCTCCAGTTCAATTACTCCTAAAGAGGGAATGAGAGCTCTGATTTCTCTATGGAAAAGTGTGGGACACTCAATGAGGTGATTAATGGATGTTTTCATCCTCCTCATCCTTCCATTTGGCTCCTCAATGTGATCAAATGTTGCAGTGCAAGCTGCTTGTAATAGGCAGTTGCCATGGAAACCCAGCTCAGTACCATGGGCCAGCCCCTGAGTGGATATTCATTCAATCAGGTTCCACCTTGGCTGCAGACATATGGTTGGCCAAAGGAGCTGGGTGGCACCAAGACCTCAACCAATGATATGGTCAGGCGTGCGAATTTTGAACCCCCTATAAAAGGTAGCCTCCATTAATAAACTGACACTGTTGTCCTTGAATGAGCTAAGGAGTGTAGCTGTGGGTTAGGGACTTAACCCTTTGGAGCGGTGGAAATAAGGCACACAGCTACATGGTCCCTCTCATGATAAGAGACAACTTTATTCTAAAACACACTGCTTAAGTAGAGACTCTCGCAACTCCAAGGACAGAATAAAGCTGATTGGTGCAGAGAAAGTAACATCTCTTCTCAGGCCTAGACACGTATCCAACAGGTGTCTTATCTTTGTTATTAATTCTTCCCTTATGTTTACATTAGAGGAAGGCAGCTAGCTTTGGGGAAAACCCTAGCTAAGCTTGAGAAAACTGGACTGGAGAAACTCTCACAAGAGGTTTTTCTGGGCCTATGGCCACAAGTCCCCTTTCCGAAATATATTAAAAAAAGAAAAAGAAATATTTGTGCTCCCCAGTGGGCCCATGCCAGGAAGAACAAATACAACTCAAAAAACCTGAGGATACTTGAGTGCCAAAGACCTGGTGTCTTTTCTCTGCACGAAACCCATCACCAAGTGAAGTATTTTTAATACAACAGTGGAAAATTCACCACTAAGTGATTATNCTCTCTCTGAAAGGGGAGGTGCTGTCTCAGCAGATGAGGGAAGAGCAGCCACTGCGCCCCAGTCTGGGGAGGGTAGCGCCCACATCTCCCTCTCAACGGTGTGCGGGCCGGCCCCGGGGGGAGGGGCAGCTGGCGCTGGCAGTGAGCCTGCACCCCCCACAGGCACAGAGGAGCTGTTGAGTTGGAGCCGCCCGTGGTGGAGGCGGGCTCGCGCCAGCTCAACAGGTGTCAGGGCGGCCCGGGCGCCGCCTCCCCGGTTTCCGCAGCTGAATGAGATGCTGCGAGAGCTTCTCGTTCCATGTGCATAGCTGCTAGCTCGGCAACCGCACCGTCCGCACAGGCAGAGGGGCCGCAGAGGTCTGAGTGACATCAGCGGGGAGCCGATCTCACGGAGATGGCTCGGCCGCTGGGACCCGTGAGGGGGGGAATGCGAATGCCCCCTGAGTCGCAGCTGGAGGAGGGCAGCGACCGCCACCACCACCTGCCGCCGCCGGGGAAGGTGGGGGGGACCGGTGGGCGGATCACCGTCTCTTGCCGGGCTCCGAGGGGCCCCAGGGGAACCAGGGACCGCTGCGCAGCCCTCCCGGTCGCCCGCAGAGGTGGCAGGCGCGGAGGGACCAGCCTCCTCTGCGCGCCCGGACCCAGCGATCCCATTCGCAGAGGGGATCTGGGAACGCACAGGCGCAGCCCTCACGGGCGGCCGCGGGGCCCCAGCAGGCAGACGGCCCCGCGGTGGAAAAACGTCACCCCCCCGGTGCGCAGATGGGGAGATTAGGAGAGCGAAAAGTCCACGTGCAATCCAAGTCCGTTAAAGCACCTCTCAAAGTTGAGAGCAAGGTGTCCTGCTTTTTAGAATGTTGAGTTCCCATGTTTAGAGAGAACTCCGGTCCTCCCAGCGAGTAAGCTAGGGGTTTGTCTACCACTTAAAGCGAGCCAACTAGTAGCTCCTGAGCAATATTGTTCATGTTACCTCTCTGAGGGAGGAAACAACCGACGAATTCCACGGAATCTCCCGTTCTGCTGCAGTCAGAGGGGAATCCACGGTCTTCCGAGATGGCTCTCTCGACCCCGGCCATCGTCACGGCTCCGGTCCTGGCCCCAGGTTCCATCCTGGTTTTCTGGGTTAAATTGCCCTGCCACGGCACAGGTCTGGCCAGGCTCAGCCTAGCTCGGGCCGTAAGCCCTGGTTAAGACAGCCTCGCTGGGTCTGTCCCGGTTTTGGCAGGCTTTGAGCTCTGAAATTCTTCGGCGCTTTCGTCGGTAAAAGTCTCGACAAAAAAAAAATGCTCGGTGGTCCTCCAAATGTAGCTGTGTGTCTTATTTCCACCGCTCCAAAGGGTTAAGTCCCTAACCCACAGCTACAAAGGAGTGTGTCGTGCTCTGTCTCCGACACCTCCCCCATCACGCAGCAGCAAGCACCACGAGGTAATGAGCATGGTTACAATCAAATAGTGTTATGTTTGGAATTCCAGCATCAAGGGCACAGGTCCGATCTTTATCCAGGGGCAGAATTTTCCAGGCCTCATTTTCACATGTCCAATACCACCCTAAGAAGTTGTTCTTATGAAGAGCTTTGGATACATTTTGGACTAAAGCCACATGCAAATTTTGGGACTAAACCTGAGCCACGGTTGCCAACTGTGCAGATAACAAGTACAAAAGAACAGTTTAAATCACATAATCTTGATTTGTATCAGTCTGTTTTCCAGTTGTTTCAGGAGCAGAGGTCTTAACTCTGGAGTAGTAAATTCATGGTTCTCTGCCAGCAACTTTGAATACAGTGAGGGTAGTCAGCAAAACTTGGAACAGTCCTTTCCACTAAGCTTGCAAGGGGTCACTGTCCCATCATTTAACATAAACCTAGTCTCATAGTGTTTTGAAGCGACAGGTTCAAAAACAAAAAGGGGGAATGCAAAGGGAGCCACCTCAAGTGAGATTAGATAAAGCTGTTTATGTGTTAAACTTTTTGTGTCCTTTACCTGACTCACAATTGTCGCCCATATTTTATAATTTTTCTTCTTTGAATTCTAAACAGCCAAATTTTCACAAAGATATTAAGGTATGGGTTAAGGATTTAATTACTGGAATGTGGACTGGTCCAGTGGAATTAATAACGTGGGGAAGAGAGATATGGTTGCGTTTTGACAGAGAACGGCCCTCGCTGGGTTTCTTCTCTCTNTATGGTTGCGTTTTGACAGAGAGCGGCCCTCGTTGGGTTTCTTCTCTCTGTGTTAAGCTTTACCTGGTTTACACAGGAAGGAACAGGATGGATGGTCCCACAACTGAAGCAGAATGCATGGGTGACACTGGCCACCAGGTGGATTGAAGCATGGACTCTCAAAGAACATGCTGTGAAGATGATAACTCAGGGCAAAGCAAATGGGGATATTGACTCATGCTGAAAACCCAAATTCAAATTGGTGGATGTTACCTTGAGTTCTTTGCACTCCTCTACAGAGAGGTTGGCAGCACTGAGTAATGTGTCTTATACCATTTCCCTTTACATAGCATGCACTGCCCCAAAATACAGGAACTTAATGTACCTAGGGGAGAGGTATTGCTTTTGCATAAGGGTGTTGAATTAGTAGCTAAAAGTCCACACCTTAAGCAACTAGGTTAGTTGCCCATTATGATAGCAGCAGCCAGTTGTAAAGTTAAGTGGATGCAACTCAGTTCTAATTGGTGACTGGACAGATGACTTGGTCTTTTGGCCACAAAAATGTAACTCTGTGTGGAGGAAAATTTATTTAACTAAAAGTAAAGGTATCATTCTGCCATAAATGTGTCATCAAGGGACTGCAGGGTCTGTAACAGTACTTGAAAATCCATTTTCTACATGCCTTGTTGATGTATTTTTTATTGTTGGCGCATGGTTATGGATGCCAGTATTTTGAGAGTATGTATTGCATGGGCTTGTCAGATCGCAGTGGGTCAGTTCAAGGGAATATTCTAAATTTGAAGGAGGGAGTTGGTAATTTACAGATGGATGACGGATGGGAATGGTTGAGTGGTTTCCTTGCAAGTTGGGGTACTGCTTTGTGTCCCCCCTGTCTGCTTGGATTTCTGCAAAGGGCCCTCCAGAAATCCTTAGCAGCTGTGTTCTTCATTCAAATAAAAAAAAAAAAAAGAGGGAATTGTGGAAGGTGCTGATAGCTGGTCTGTGAGCCAGGGAGAGTTAACTTATAAGAGTTAGGTTTACATCTGAAAGGAATTTTACCAAGGCTGTTGGCATGGAAACCAAGAAGAGAAGAAGGAGTAGAAGATAAACAAAAGAAACTTGCAGCTGGAAAAAGTATTTTTAGAAAAGTTTTGTGAATGCTAGCTGAAAACAGTAGTGGAGACTTCTTCGCACCAATGAATGTTTTGTTGATTTATTGTAACCAATGAATAAAGTATAAATTTTGTGGAATGTATAAAAGACAGCATGCTGTTGTAATAAACAGAAAGAAGCCTTCTGAAGTTGCGCCACATCACTCTGTGTGTCGTGTCCGTCTCAACAGTGACAATATATTATTAGGAATAACTGAAAAAATACAAATATATAGCTCTAGCTGACCTCATCTGAAAGGAATTATTGTATATGTTGAATAAAAGGTTTGGCTTCCTTAGGGAAACATTCCTAGGCACCATTACAGATACCTTAATAAAAATATCTGCTTGATCCCAGTCTTACCATGGGTTTTGACTTCAAAGGCTCACAACTGCAAGGACCCCTGTTGTTTTAAGGTGTTTGATCACAGAAACCTTAAAGAACTGTACCTCACTGAGACCACAATATATAGCTTGAACAAAAAGTGGTTTATTAGAAAGTATTGGTGTCCTGGGTAACCCAAAATGTTATTGCATTCCATATGTATCTGTGCCCAAAATTGGTACTGTCTCTTTAAGACCCATTGGTCCAGCTGGAAGCAGAACCATGGGGTTTGGGGTTCGGCTACTGATCTTTTTAAGTTTGGGGCATTCAAGCAGGAGTTCTCTTGACTCTTGCTCTTTCCTTTGGTGCCTATATAACTTAGATCAAAGTTACAAGGTGCTTATATAGCTTGAGTTATAAGATATCAATATAACCTGATATAGCTATATAACCTGATATCAATATAACCTAAATCATGACTTTTTATATATCTATATAACTGAATACCTATATAACCTGATATAAATAACTTTTTTTATAATGTTGTCCTGGGTTACAATGCAAAAATATGTATTCTATCACCATCTGTTGAAATGGGAGGGGTGGTGATCCTTATCTCTGTGGGAGATATCTTCTGTTAATTGGCCATTAAGTCCTACTGTATGACTGATACGATTACATCATCCCATTGGGTCCCACTCAATGACTGATAAAATTATATCATCCCATTGGGAGATGCTCCAGCCAGGGGGAGGAGCCAAGCCTTTCCTACCTAGATAAAAACTGAGATTTGGAACACCAAGGCAGCCTCTTTCCACTGGATCCCAGAGGAAAGTCAGACCTTTTCCACATCATCACTGGACCTTTGGAGGAAAACTGCACCCTTCTACAGGACCACTGCTTCAACTGAACCACATCTGTCATCCAGGAGGACTGCAGCCACCATTTAATCGGACTGCTACTAACACCCTGACTGGCAGGGTGTCAGGTTGTATTCTGACTCTGTCAGTGGTTTTATTTTGTATTATTGCATGTATTTTATTTTTTCTCTTTTTCCCTATTAAAATTGTATTACTGACTTGGAGTTTCTCACTGGTTTTGCTTTAAAACCAGTACAAATGTGATGGCTAGTATATAGTTAATTAGTTGCTTAATGCTGAATAGACAAAAAAAAAAGAAAAAAACTCACCAGGTGGATAGCTTCAGAGATAGATAAGTATGGTACTAATGAGAAATTGGCAAGTGCAAAGCCAATTAGCCACAAAACAAAGAATTTAGGCTGGTTAAGACCAGAGAGACCAAGGAACACCGTAACTGCGCATGCTCCAAAGTTGAAAAGTTCAGATGTGAAGATCTTGGAAGCTTTCATCAGACACCCAATGACCCCCGAATTGGGGAGATGCAAGCACAGTGCAAAAGAACGAATAACCATGAGGTCATACTATGTAAATTAGTTCCAGCATGTATATGATGATGTTGTAGTGACATAGTGATACTCAGCAATACTTACTGTATAAATATACCACAGCACTTGACAAGGGTGCGTTAGGTGGAGAAATCCCCATCACCACCAGTGCTACAATAAACGAATACCTGCTCAATAGACATCCTTCTATAGGGATTTTTTTCCAGCCTATCTTTTGGGCATCACCTTTTGTTCTTGCTGAGGCAGCGCAGAAGGAGGCTCCCCTTTGGTTTTCTTTTATTTCTCTCTGGCCTCCAGAGGGGGTTGCTTCAGGCAGGTCTCCGGACTGGAAACAGTAGCAACCTGAGAAGCTGCATTTCACAATCAAAAACTGTTTCAGAGTGAATTTTGCAACATCTGTCAGCAGCGCTGAGGAAGAGCTGTTGGGGGCGAGGGCTGCCGTTTTCTGTGCTCGGGGAGACAGTTTCTTCTTCTCCCCCAACACACTAATGGCTTGGAGGCAGCAACAGCAACACTGGCTGAGCCCAGTGGGTGACAGGAGGAGGCAGCGAGCAGCAGCACTGACCTCACACACACATGCACCGCCGTGGCCACTGCAAGGAAGTGAGGAGGCTGACACTGCAAGGCTGGAGCTTTCCAGGCAATGCCAGCAATTCCCATCTGCCACAAAAACTGCTTTGTAAGGTCCTACCTTCCTGGTTTTTTATTCCAGGGGAAAGATTGAATTGAGCTGGGTTTGTCTGACATTTTCCCTTTGTCTCTCCACGTGGTCATCTGCAGAGGACGCCGTCTTGGGGACAGGGCTTGTCCCCCATTTTCCCTTTGTCTTTCAAG
>VXBI01001251.1:0-20656 GCA_013397375.1 Toxostoma redivivum
GAAGAAGAAGCACAAGGGGACGGTCATGCCATCTGGTCGATGCCATCTTGTGCCTCGAGGATGGGGAAGCCATTTTGTGGCTCAAGGTCTGGGGTAGGAGAAGGACAAGAAGTTTGAAATCTAACTGATTTCAGGATGGGTTTAGGGGTAGATTTGGGGGTGGAAACGGGAGTAGGAGCAGGGGTGGATTTTGAGGTAATTCTCGGGGTCCTTGGGGTTTTCGGGGTGGATTTGGGCGTGGGGACAGGGGTAGGAACACGTGTGGGGACTGGGGCAGGAACAGGTGTGGGGACAGGGGTAGAGATTGGGGTTTCAACAGGAGTAGGGACGGGGGTAGAAACTGGGGTTACAATTGGGGTTATAACTGGGGTTGACTTAGGAGTAACCGGGGAAAGAGGTTCCAGGGTAGTGGGGTCTAGGGAAGGATCCCTGGCAGCAGGGCCCTCGCTGCCAGGGCTAGGGTACTGAGGAGGCTGCAGGGGGCCAGATAAGACTGTGGGTGCTTTGCACACCCAGGCTGACCTGCAAATCATGTCGGGCTGCCCTGCGCAGACCTCCCAGTGTAGGGGTAGAGGGATTGGGCAATGGGGAAGGAGAGACGGGGAACTGGGGAAGTCTGCTTTGGCTTACCCTCCACTCCCCCTTTTTCTTTGAAAACTGATCGAATTGACAAAAATAATTTCTCAACTGAAGTGTCCCCCCGACTTGCAAATCAGATAACTTTAAGTCCAGCATATCCCAAAAGCGGACGGTCGCCACTTCTTGGGGAGACACCTCAGGAAAATGGAGACTAAGCCAATGCACAAACCTTTTCAATGTACCCTTAGAAAACTTTTTTCCCCCTCCCACCAGGAAACCCAAAACTTGGAGGTATATCTCCCTCATTTGTGCCAACAGTTTAGCACCCATGTCCAGATTACCTGATGTGACCCACCTGCAACCACAACCCGGCCCTCCGGCCCACTCGGCTAGCTCTCACAGGCAGGTACTGGCGCCAAGAGTAGGCTGTTCCCAGGATGCAGCTGTCCCGGAGATACAGCCAGGGCTGCGAGGCCCTTCTAGTAGTGTCCACGTCCGGAGAGGCAAAGGACAAGAGGGAGTCTTTATGTTGGTCCAAGGAAAAGGTTGATTGTGGGGTCTGCGGGGGAGGAGGCAGTAAGGAGCGGATGCAGCAAAAAGCAGAATCACAGGGGTGCAACAACTTAAACACAGGGGAGGTCCTGAGGGAGGGTACAACACATCCACCAATCAAGGTACTTTAGAGGAGGAACATAAGGCGGGGATGAATACATAATCAACCAACGAGGGAGAACATAGGACGGGAGCAACATGTATCAACAAATAATACCAGGAGGGAAGAGTAACTGACACAGAGGCTTCTGGAAGTTTGGGAGGAGTTAGGAAGGATTGACAAACCCAGGGGAGGGGATTTGTGAGACTGATAGGGAACTATCTGGGAAAAGGGGATGGGACAAGGGCAGATTGATAGGGAAAAGGTGGGAACTTGGACAACTAATAACACAACAATGGGGAAACAACATTGGAATAAACCATTAAGACAGGGGGAAAACAACAATAAAATAACATACCACAGCAGTGTATGAATAAAAGATTTTGTAATTGCAACTAATAGCTGCATATTGAAAACTTTCAATAGTAATGATACAGAAAATAATTCACTGAAATAAATTGTTTTTTCACCTGCACTTTGAAACCACTTCCAATACTGCTAGATGAGAATATACTGAACGAGTTTACTGCTGTGATCCTCATTTAAACTACAAAACATGTGCAGCTACCTTTACCCCAGCTGCTGGCTTCTTATTGAGTGGTAATACCATTTTGTGTGAACAGAATCAGGCTTACTGTATAAGACAGTAAAACCTGTCCTGCAGCTTCCGTGTATCAAAGTACTGTCATAAATTACCTCAAAAACTGCTATAGCTTATGACAGAAACCAAAATTCTAGCAGGTCAAAATCGTAGTCAAGATCCGATGTCATCACAGCCTGTATGAGCCTAAAATAAATACATCTAAAAAGAAGGCAAATGTATATTGAGTTTCCTTGCAATATAACAAACAAGCAAAAATACTTTCATACTTTGCATTTAATTTTTCAGAGCCTGTTCCATGCTTAAAACCAAGCCAAAGCATGCCAACACTCACATTTGTCAGAAACAATGTACTTCCATTTTGGAGTACTTTTAAAAAACAATAAAACAGGAAAAGATATGATAGGCTGGGCAGGCTGACAGCAACCCTTTCTCATGGCAATTCAGTTATGAAAAAATACACCACGACTTGCCAGTTCCAGATTCAATCACATTGTCTGCCTTTGGGGATGTAAACAGTTCCCTTTAGTGTATTCCAGCCACCATGCAATCCAATACCTGGGAAGTCTGGAAATGGGCCTGTAAACTGTTTTATTTTAAAGTCTTGCAGTTTTTAAAATGCACAAAATAGTTACTGGAAGACACAAGGGTTTTCTCTCAAGAGAATATCAAAGGCATTCATCAATGCAAAAGCATCTGCATCCTCTTTTGCAAAAAAAGTATTTCATGAAACATGAATAATCTCTTTTAGAAGCAGAGGAACTTTCTTGTTTGTCTAATCCTTTCTGAAGTGACCCAGTTCTAATTCTAATCTATTTGCAGCCTGAATGGTGTCAAACTGAACTTTTCAATCATTTCAAGATGAGCTCTATCATATTTGATGGAAAAGGATGGTACTGCTCACTTAAAGACACACCATTTAGATTGTGACACTGCAGCCACTGATGAAATCTTCAAAATTTGGCCTACTAGTCATTAAAATCAGTAGGATGCTGAATGTTCATCAGCAGGACAGCAAACTTTGGAAATGAGAAGTGAACAAATGGTAGAAAAATACTTTGCGTTTTTCTTCTGATTTTGCATGAACTCAGACACAGTTGAAAATGTATGGCTTTACTTTTTATTATTAAATATACACTGGCTAGATGTAATGAATGTCTAAAATGTCCATCTTGTCCTTCATTTCCTGAGTCCAGTGCTTCAGTAGAGCTAATGGAGGAGCCAGAACATCAGCTTAGTGCTTCTTTCTCTAAACACAAAGGAAAATATTTAGGGTTTTGATTAAGCCCTGCCTACTGGCCATGCCCATTTGGGAGGCTGAATCACACCATGATTAATTAGTGGGACAGCTGGAAGCCCTAGCAACAGAGCACAGCAGAGAGCTTCTGGGCAAGGGAAGACCCAGAACATCAGAAAGAGCTGCACTGAGGATCCTGAGCCCTTGTTAAGCTGGTGGGCCCAAGGAGCACCTTCCACCCTTCCCTCCCTGCCAGTAACAGCTGCATCTGACAGAGTCAGAGCAGCCAGAACCAGTCTTCCTTCTGGCCTCCTGTACCTGGTTTTAGGAGGTAAAGAATCTCAGGGCAAAGGAATGTCAGTGTTGCAGCAGGAATTTGTTGCTGTTGTTGCATGCTTCCCATACCACCTGAAACAAATGATAATTGATGTAGTTTTTCCTTAATTTTGAACACTGCACATATAGTAGAAGACGTCTTATCCAAAAGGATCAATTATATCCATAGGAAGCAAAGCTTTTGCCATTTGACACAGCTCGCCTCTGTCCACTCAGGCTAAGCCCACCCAGCTAGCTCATGAGGTGAGCTTACGCCGAGAGTGGCCCGTTCCCAGGATCTGGAGAACCCGGAATACAGGCGCAGCAGAAGGTACAACTGCGGCTGTTGGCGTCGAGGAGAGACAAAGAGGAGACAGAGTCCTTCAGTGGTTCCAGGATAAGGTTTATTAAGGAAGCAGGAGGAGGTAAGCTGGGAGGAGGAGAAGACGAGGGGAGGAAACCAACAAAGGCAGAACACCAAGCGTGACACAAACTTCAATAGGGGCCCTCCCCCGAGAGAGGGTACAATCCATGAACCAACTGGGGAGACTCAGGGGAGTGCCAAAAGGGGGGAAACTGATACATTAAACCAATAGGGGAACACATAGGCGGGCTTTGACATTCAGTAACAAATCATATACAAGAGAACAGGTGAAGGGCATAGAACATTCTCAAACAAGGGGCGGGGCCAGGGAAGATTGATAACTTGGTGGGAAGGGTTTAGGGAGACAGGCAGGGAACAATCTGGAAATAGGGGAGTGGTTTAGGGACAACTGACAGGCAAAGGCGGGAACAAGGGGGAAACCAAACACCATAAACAGGGGTGTACAACACCAGATTAAACCATTACAACTTAGAAATAAAATAATGGTAAAACAGGATAAATTAATGCACTGCAACAGCCATTGACACTTGCCTGCAGCTTCTTTGGATCTGATACATTTGGATCTGACACATCTGTGGAGCCATTAGCAGTGCGTGCCTTTTATGAGGCATTTCTTCTGGTACTTTTATCATACTCTGCAGACATTTTATCATGAGAGTACTGTCAGTGTGGTGCTCTGATACAGTGTGACACAGAGTTTATCCATAATGTAGCTGAAACTGTCACAAGAAATAGCTTAGCATGGGTGGTATGTGAGGGCATGCAGCTTGTGTGCTGGGGGAGTTGTTTAGAGTAGTGAAAAGCATAATTTTGTAGTAAGAACCAAGGGACTTAGTCTGCATTTCTTTTATTGTTGCCAATAACAGCTTCTTTTATCCAAAGAGATTAAAATATGCTCTTAAGTGCCTGTAAAACCCTGGAACGTGTGGTTTACGGCAGTATTAAGAACTGACCTATAATTACAAATAGACATGGCACTAGTAATTTATTTGGTAAGCTTCTGAAGTGCTGACTGTTTCATTCCTTTTTATAGATTGAATTTAGGTTGTACAAAAGCAGGCAAAGCAGGAGGTCATTGTTTCCCCCCACCTCCCCATCCCCGAGGAACTCAAACAAAGCATGTTATTTCTGGATGTAGTCTGGGTCTGAATGTTTTCTTTCCTTGAGAATCCATGGCACCAGAGCATCCATGGTTACGAAGCATCCATGGCTCTGTGTAACCTAAGCTGAAGCTGGTCAGTTGTTTCTTGTATGATATTCTTAGTGACAGGGGTTGTCCACTTTCTAACAATGGTCTCTGCAGATAAAGCAACAGGTCAATAAGGAGACTTTACAGTGATTGGAAATAGCTTATAGACACCAGATTTCTGTACAAACCCTACTGTAGAAAGCCTTGCCACCTTTGCAAGTGGTGGCACTCATTGCTTTCCCTGTGCCAAGTGAAAAGATTTTGGCAGAGGCCAGTCAGCAGAAAACTGAGGTCTTTGTCTTTACAATAAATTTGATACACTTGTCACTCATGTAAGACTGAAAAGTACCCATCACCTAAGACCAGAGAACTAGCCCTCAAAATACAGCTTAAAGAGTGAAACGATAAATTCTGTCTTATATAGATGAACTAGTAAATGATTTTGTGGCTATTCTTCTAATTCAGCTCTTCAATTTTTAAAAATAAATCAAATTTTTGGTAGTATATCAGACATTAAGAAGTGAAATCCACTGTTATTTTAATCTTGTGTGTTGACCTGCTTACTTCAGGAATGACATATTCCAAACTGGACTATCTGAAATTAATATTACAGAAATAGAAGAAAACTAAGTCAACAGTGCAACCCTGTGTCAAGAAAGTATAATTTGAGGATTCCAGGTTTAAGAGTTAAATAAGAATTCTTAATGTCAGTCCTAAATAATGAAAGAGATTATTTCAAGATTGACATTTTCAAAAGAGTCAGTAATAGCTGGACCAGTTGCTTGCTCTTAATGCTTTTCTGCCACTTCTTTCTTCGTGGTCCTCAGAATTCATGAAATTACATTAGCTGAAACTCTGACTCCTTCAAAATAACTTTTTAACATAAAAATATATCCTTAATGAATATTAGGACAGAAAATACGGTAGTTAAAGTGCATGATATGTTTTAAATAGCATTTACTGTAAAGTAAGCATTGTGATGCAGTATGCTAAAGGTAGCAGCTGGAAACTGAAGATGTTCCTAACGCTTGCTGGGGAGAAAGCTGGAAGTATGTCTTCCTACACAGGTGCAAGCCCCACTGCCTGTGCCCCAACAGGCAGACAGTGATGGGCCTCTTCCCATCTGGAAGTAATTTCAGTAGTGACAGTCAAGTGCTGTAATTCAGTAGGGCTTGCTGAGAGTTTTGCTGAAGGGCAAATGTGCTACATCAGGGAAGGCATTGTAGCTTCAGCCAGCCCATAGCAGCCTCTCACAGGCATGCTCTCACAGTCAAATTCAGAAACTGAGCTCTAATTTTGCCGTTCTTTTGATACATTTAAGAAATTGCAACTAATTCCATCACAGATTTTCTTATATAATCGGAAATTAAAAGCAACAAAAAAAGAGTTCATTTTGATGGTTGTTATAAATGAATAATGGAGAGTATCCAGAACAAGCAGAAGACAAACTTCCATCATTTTTTTTCATGGAAATAAAGGAGCATGACCATCTCTACAGGAAAAAAAAAAAAACCAATAAATTTCTAGTTGTAAATGGGGAAGTAACAGAAGGGATTTAACTTGCAAAAAAAACTTGTTGTCAAAGACTCCTAGAAGACAAAGTATTTTGGTTCTCATTTATGGAAGACCTTTACTCGTTCATGAAGCAAAGGTAGGTGACAGAAAAAGAGAATAAATCTCCATGCCTCAGTTAAGTCTTATTCCCCATGCCAAAGAGTAGCACACAAACAGCAGTGTGCATATTTTTATCTCATACTGTCCAACCTTGGTTTGAGTTCTATAAGGCATTTTTAATTTGGTATCTTTTCCTTCATTTTGCTACCCATTTTGCCTGTGGCCTGCTTACCTTGATTGGTTAGCCCTTCAGTCTTCTCTACCATCCTGAGCACAGAGAGTCCTTCTTCCCTAGTCAATTCATAACCTACTTGTTACTGCTTCCTCCATAGATTTCTCACTTTTAATCAAATTTCACCAAGAATACAGTGAAAGATACGAGTGACTTTTTGGATAATGTTGCTGAATGTTTATACTTTCAGAAAAGCTGAATGCAAAGGACAAGTGAACTTTCCATGGTATTTTCATAGTGGTTTTGTTTTCCAGAGGCATACCAGTTTGCTGTGATAGTTACAGCTGACTAGAAAGTATGAAAATTCTGTGCTTGCAATCCCTTAATACACTGAGGCCTATCAATGCTTCAGGAGGGAAGCTGGGGCAGTGAGTAAATTTGTTCATTTTGCTGTTTCTAGTCACCTCCAATCACAAAACATGTAATGCACCTAACCATTAGGGCCTTCAAGTATTTCAGCTCATCATAGAATACAGAGAAGAAGAGCTTTCATTTGGTTTTCTTATGTAAAAGCAAAAATCATTGCTGTAAAGATTGGTCTGATGTACTGTCCTTTATTTACCACAAAAATTCCTTTTAAAGCAAATGAATGTGTTTGCACGTTCAAACATGAGCTGATAGATCTAATTCTTGCCCTACTTTTTAGACTGTTAGTCTCCTTGACCGACAATCTTATATGATAAACTTTTCATGAATTAGACTTCAAGGATTATGACTGAGAAAAACACTGACTTATAAAGGTGTTCTTTCATGCGTAAGGAGAAAGGTTTATCCAGCTTAATCCTCTCTTTGCACAGCTTATACTATTACCATGGCATGGGTCCCTAATACTTCTGTAGCTAAAAATCGGTCAGCATTTCTCCAATACTCATCTCGTTGAACAGCACCCACCTATTCTTTTATGTTTCTTAAATTTCATATGGATATGTGTTTTAAATAATTTGCTTTGACTAAACAAGACCCATAGGTATTTATACCTCTAGTTGTGTAATACTGTATGCTGCTTTATGTGGATTGAAATTACGCCATAATATCAAAAAGATTAAAAAAATAAAACCAAAACCAAACCAACCAAAAAGCCACCACAAAAAAAAACCCAAAAAACCAGTGGTGTTTCCTTGGTTTTTAATAATAACACATTGGTGGAATGAACAAGTGTGTATTCCTATTAACTATATAAAACTATGTTTTTCCACATAATTTTCTCCATAAATCTAAGAGAAAATAAATGAGCCTAGGCTTATTCCACTCTGAAATAAAGCATTGTTCTAAAGACTGTCTGGATAGCAGAAGAGAGAGACCTGATATTACAGGAGTAACCTGAAATCTAACCCCATTAATACAAACCTGAATGTATCTTACTTTAAACAGTGGCAGTAGCTTAATTTCAGAAGTATAGAACTATATGAAATAAAACTGGGTTTTTTTTTTTAGTTTAGCAGGTTTTACACTCTCTGAATCTCTCAAAAAGAGCTGAACTTTATAAGTCTGTTTCACAGGATATGCAGAAAGCAAGCATAGATTAAGGGCCAAGTGAGTTGACTTTCGCAATATGGAAACATTACATCTTTCAAAACCCTGACCCCAGTGAAGCTAGTGGAAATTTTGGTTTTTTTCTTCTCACCAGAGCCAGAATTACATTCTGTGTGGGATCTTTCAACACTTCAACAAACTACTCAGAATCCTGTACATAATCTTAAAATATATTTTACGAGAGAGAGAAGCATGCTGAAAAGGATTGCTTTAACTCAGTTAAGCCACTTCTCTTAACCCTGGATTTACTGTCAGTGTGCTGTTTACTCTGAAGAGCAATGTCAGACCAACAAAACAATAAGTAGCAACATAAAATTACTAGTGCATAGTTCTTGAGACATTGAATTGGTACTGCAGTGTAGAAGTTGGAGCTGTTACTGTGTGTTTCACCCATTTAAAAAAAAAAACAACAACAAAAACCCATTATTCCGTTATCTTAAAGCAAAAGATATTCCAACAGTGTCAGCTAAAATTCTCCAATTGGTAGATGGCAGATGAAGAAAACTCAAAGAAGATATTTATTATTTCTGTATAACGTTTTTCCTTGAAATCTTAAAAATAGTGGGGTCTTGTGGAAGGAGCACAAGCTGCTCCCAAAACAGAAAATCTCTCTGAACCCCTAGAAAGGCCCTCTTGGAAACTGGTACCTTAGAGATAAGAAACTGCTTGCTAAGTGACGATTTAGAAATGGAATGCAGACCCCTCTGCAGACCCTTCTGTTATCTCTCTGTAATATTAGTTGTTCATTTTCTTCTAGTATTAATAGGCTGGTTTTGAATGTAAAAATCTTTTAAGGATTGGTTAGTTTTAGAATCCCCTTGGTAATTGGTGCAAATTGTAAAACCTCCAAAAGATACAAAAACCCCTTGAGAAGTTTTGAGTACCAGATATGCTGACTGGATGCCTTGGTAGCTAATAAAGCTATGGAATCGTGCCTGTCTTCATATTCCGATCTCTTCACTCTGCTGGTTTACAGCGCGTAGCAGGCCACATTCAATCTGGGCACGGCTCGCTAAGCCCATGTCACTGAGGGCTGTGAAAGCAGCCTGGAACCCCCCTGACACCCCAAGAACAACCAGCGACAGGGTCTCTGTAGCCAACTATATCTTTGACCATAAACCTTCATCCACTTAGCTAGTGGGATAGCTTTCTGTGTATCATAATGTTCACAATATATGTAATACCTTCTGTACTTCTGACTACTTACGTTGGAAATCTAGTTTGACTCTAACTATGATATGCAGTGCTTTCTAATGAACATGAGTATCTAAGCACATGATGAATTCATCTTGTCTGTTGTTGATGGAGTAGTTAATGGAGAAATTGAAGTAGGTTAGGAATCAAATAAATTCTTCTGCAGGATGCTTACCAAACACTCTATGCTTCCCTAAGCACATTTAGCCTAAGCCATTCTGCAGTCAGAATGAAGTAGAAGCTCAGCTCAAAGTGACTTGTCTAAGTTTTCATTTCTTGCCATAGTGTTGTGACTCTGACCGTGAGGGAAAATGCAGGATAAATATGGAGTGAAAATATGGCAAGGCAGGATTCCATAAATTATACACCAAAATGAAAGGAGCTAAAGTAGGAAAAAGAGATACAAGATGAGTGATAAATAGATCATGTATATTAGGGAAATTATCAGGGAAATTAGGCGTGGCAAATAAATTTTTGTTTCGTATTTGCATGGTGTATCTGCATAGTTGTGTTGCGTCAGATGAGGTTATTTTGCTCATTAGCTTTTTTCCTAAAATACTTTTACTAAGGATTTTTTTTTAAATTAATTATTTATTCCATACAGGAGAATTACATAAACTAGGAAAAAAAAAAAAAAGCAGCAAATAATGCAAACAGAAGGGATATGTCAAGTCGAGGATATTAGATCTAAAACAGCAACTGACTGAGACAAGCAGCTGGCTGACATTTGACAAGGAGAAGAGCAATACCAGAAATAGGCATCTCACTGCTGGGTCAGGATTACTTCATATTCAACTGCATGAAATGTTTTACCATTTCCTTTAAGTCAATAAGGCATTGAAAAATCATCCAGCAATGCAGAGGCATCTGCTATTTGTATGCAATGTCACAGCAGGTAATTGACAACAACCTGACACTGGCAACAGTTGGATTTTCATGTAGAGAAACAACCAAAGAAATATGTGGAAGAATTCTTCTATCTTAAAAATGTCAGTTTGTTGCCTGCATGGATACTGCTCCCAGTTATTTTCAACAAAAGGATATTCCATGTTCTGGGGAGCATCAGGGACAGCATCACAGCCAGGCAAGGGAGAGGATTGTCCTGCTCTGCTCTGAGGCAGCCTCACCTCCAGTGCTGGGGGCAGGTCTGGGTGCCACAACACAAAAAAGACATTGAGCTGTTAGAGAATGTCCAAAGGAGGGCCATGAGGATGGTGAAGGGTTTGGAGGGGAAGCCGTGTGAGGAGTGGCTGAGGGCACTTGGTCTGTTCAGCCTGGAGAAGGGGAACCTGAGGGGAGACCTCACTGCAGTTACAGCTTCCTTGGGAGGGCAAGAGGAGGGGCAGGCACTGATCCCTGCTCTGTGGTGACAGTGACAGGACTCAAGAGAATGGCATGAAACTCTGTCAGGGGAGGTTTAGGTTGGATATCAGGAAAATGTTTTTCATCCAGAGAGTGGCTGGGCACTGAACAGGCTCCCCAGGGAAGTGGTCACAGCAGCAGCCTGACAGAGCTCAAGAGGTGTTTGGACAATGCTCTCAGGCACATGGTGTGATTTTGGGGGTTATCCTGTGCAGGCCTAGCAGCTGGACTTGATCCTTACAGATTCCTTTCAACTCAGGATATTCTATAATTCTGTGAATACATTTTATAATTATGGCTTGAAATTCCTTGAAGGAATTTCTGTTGCAGTTTCTCTGTTCTGACCTATTTTCTCTCTGAATCTGCTGACTGTGTTCCCAACCCTCTTACATGCCATAATTAAATTCTCACCCATTCACACTGGACCCAGCAAAAGCCTTCTCTAAATGTTTTGTATTTTTCTAATTGTGCCTTCCTTTTCCTACTTTCAGATATCCTTCTACTTTCTTGTTTCAACCTGTGTTTGGAAAAAAATTGTGAAGTCAGTCTGTAATCTTGACAGATTCTGAGACCGCAAAATCCACAGTTTTTCTTAAATTGTGTGGCTTCAAATGGAGATGCAGGATTTTGGGACACATCAGTGTCAGCTCACAATTACTCTTGTTTTATCTGTTTTATTCTTGAAGTTCACAAATCCTTTTTAGCTAAGTCACAGCTACCTCCATGATCTCCAGTGCTCAAACTTCTACTTACATTTTATTTTTTGCTGATGTCATCCTTAAGTGGAAGAACATACCTCAGACCCTTAGGTCTCTAAAACAGACATCTCAAAAGCAATAGCTGGCAAAAACAAACAAACAAACAAAAAAACCAACAAAAAAAACCTTGGGATTTTTGGCTGGCCAGGAGACAGCCTGTTTTGGCTAATGGAGGATGACCCATGATCCTGTGAGCCTTCAGGCTTCATAACTGCAATGTACCATACCTGGCCCAGGATAATCTCCCAAAGAGTGAGGGATGTGATAGCCTATTGCTGCACAAACATTGACAGTACAGATAGGGCATCTGACTGAGTAGGTTTCTGGGTTAAACTCTAATTTTTACCACAGATTGCCTGAGATGTTCAGTATGGGCTTGTCAATCTCACAAAGGAGTGTGAGGGTAGGAAGGCTGAATAGCTTGGTCCTCATGTTGATCCAGGGCCAGCTCCCAAACCATTTCAAGTGACCAAAAGGCATTTCTAAACTATAACGGCTGGAGGAAACATCTGCCAGGTTTGCCTATCCAAATGCAGTCATGGCAGCTTCCAATTCTTGGACTGGGAGGACAAATTGTATGTAAGGAACCACCTAGATGCTGATATAAGGCTTCCTTAGAAATTAGGAAATTCTGTTCTGGTAGATAAGTTTCAAACTTCTTGGTGATCCTCTCTTATTGCTAAGAGTTTAAAAGAAGGAGATGATGTAATTTCACATCTTCATTTTCCAACCTCCCAAGAGGCTAAGTATTCTGGATTTTTTCTCATTATGCAGGCATACCACAATAACAACCAGCATCTAGAACAATGGAGTTGCTGCAAAGTGCAGAGACTGGTACTTGCATGGTGGCCTGTGAGTGGGAAACATGCTGCCAAAAGAGACTCAAATAAATCTCTCTTCTTCTGGAGAAAAAAAATTGGAACCTGTTTCTTTGCCATTTCAAATAACAATAATATATCAAGGGAAAAGACAAAAAAAAAGAAAGAGGAGGAGAAACAGAAACAGCTGGAGAAAAGAGAAAAATAACTCTAGTGTAGTACACAAAACCCGTAGGATAAATACAAAGAGAATAGGAATACCATGCAAGACGTGTTACCATTGGCTACTATTATCTTCCTTATGATATACTGGAAGGCAGAAAATAAAGGATCAGAGTTGGAATCTTCGCAGCTTAAATCAGCATCATTCTTCTTTGATTGGAAAAGTTATGACAATTTAGAACAGCTGTTATTTGGCCCATATTATTTTTCAGCTTTTTTCTGGTCTTATTTTTGTAAATCACAGCAATGATCATGGGACAGAGGATGGATTGACAATACGAACTGTGAATCCCATGGGACATGACTGCTGTTTTGAGTTTTCAAAGTCTTTGAGTGCGTAATACAGTGCTATTTGAATAACTAACAAAGTTTTCTTTGGCAGAAACCCTATTTGGTATCAGAACAACTAAATGATGACTTCAAATGATAATTACCAAATTGTGTTATTGCTGGTTCACAATTGCACGTGTGAGTGTTGGGAGAGGGAAAGTTGATTCTGTGTTATTGACCATGTGGGGAGAACTGGTATTTCAGGTTCAGAGGGTATCTTGAGTTCAGAGGGATTTAGTTTAGACTTCAGTTCAGCTTGTGCTTTGAAAATACGCCCTCTTCCTCATGAAGAACAATATGCTGTTTCTTAATTAGGTTTTGGTCTATTTTACCACACTCCTTGTCTTCTTGTCAAGGGTATTTACAAAGAGTATAACAGTTTAATATGCCTTTATAATTGTGCTTCTTTTATTAATTATTTGTTGCAAACAAATACTACTTAGTAGCAATGGCAGAGTAGTAGAGAAAAAAAGAACATAAATTGTTTCTTCTTTAGTTTCCAATACTTTAAATAGGTATCTGTTAGATATCAAAGATGGCAAAGAGATAGGTAATCACAACAGTGGAAGACGTCAACAGTGGAATAGAACATAGGAGAGCTACAGGGAAATGCTGTCTGAAATCAGCCTATTTGTAACTGCTTCTGTAGAAGGTAAGAAAAGCAGGTTTTCCTGTTGTTCTGCTCTGCTCTGGGGAGAGACCTGGCATGCTGCATTCCTCTCTGGGGTCTTCAGCACATTGACCTGTTGGAGTGAGTCCAGAGCAAGGCCATCAGAGGGATGATTGCCGTTGATCAGAGGGATGCAGCACCTCTCCCACATGGAAAGGCTGAGAGAATTCTCTTTGTTCAGCCTGAAGGAGAGAAGCCTTCCCTTACCTGAAGAGAGCCTGAAGGAGAGGAATGTTTTCCAAGAGCATGTACTGACAGGAGAAGGGCTAATGGTTTAAGATTGAAAGGCAGCAGGTTTAGTTTAGGTATTAGAAAAAAACTTGGCTGTGAGGGTGGTGAGGCATTGGTTCTGGTTGCTCAAAGCAGCTATAAATGCCTTGTCCCTGGAAATGCTCAAGACCAGGTGGCCCTGAGCAACATGATCTAGTGGGAGGTGTCCCTGCCCATGGCAGGGACTAGAGGATCTCTGAGGTCCCTTCAAACCCAGTCCATTCTATGATTCTGTGATTGCACGGAAATCAGCCCAAAACCTGTTTTCTTAACTTTAAATTGGTCAGGTTAAGTCAGCTTGAAGATTCACAAGACATTTCCCCTTTTTCCAGTAGGAATATATAGTAATATGTAAAAATCTTCAATTCTAAATGTTAATTATGGTAAAGGAAAGCAGAATTCTCCCATGTTCTTTGTTCACAGAACTGTTTCTGTGAACAATCTTACAGATGGAAGTTCTGGCAGACAGGTGGTTTTAGTAAGCTCTGGTAAACAGAGATTTGCCAAATAAGAAGTCATGTGAATGGGAGTTTTTATTCCTTATGTAAACATTAATATTCATAAGCATCTTGTCAGCAGCTGAGAAGGTAGAAACTCTCAATATCTGATCACAGCAATGTTCAGATGCTACAGGTGGACTGACTTTCTTCCAGGACAAAGCAGCACCTTTACTAAAGTTAGCTGTAGCCTTGTATTGATGCTCACACACAAAATGCCTGTACTCAACCTTATGTGTAAATACCACATTTATTTGCTGTCATCTCACTCCATATATTGAAACTCTGTTACTGTTTTTTATCCAAAATAGTGTCTTTGATCATGACAGAAGTTTTCTGAGAGGTTGTTTAAGAGGGCATCACAATGAGAGTAATTTGTAATGGGAGTAGTGTGGTTAACCCAGCAAATGAACCCTCTCTTCTAAGTGAACTAAGAGGCATAAAGAGCTGATGTTTACTTTCCAAGGATGGTTTCAGGGCTAGTTTTAGTAGTCATTGTGTAAAGTTCTTTTCAGATAGTAGATATGCAGATAGATGTGTGTGTCTGTCTTGCCTGAGATTCAGTAAAACAAGAAAATAGGAAGCAGCCACCTCTCTATCTGCTTAGAAACACATTTTTTTTCTCTGTGTCCCCTGAGTTCCCTCCACAGAGAGTTATTGTAGAACTCTTCAATTCAGCAGGGAGGTAGCAGGCCCCAATACACTGGTCAACCCCAAAGCTGAAGCTTTTCTGCCCTAACTTTTTAATGGGAATTTGCCTTCCTTTTAGGCCTTTATTAGAGTCAGCTGGTTTACAGAGTGTTTTCTCTAGAGTGTTTTTTAAATCATTATTTTAGCAATTACTTAAAGACTGTTTGAAATGTTTTGCTTTGATCTAATTCAGGAAATAGAGTCTGCTGCCAAGGGATTGACAGTAAGCATGCATTTAAACTTCCTCAAAATAATGTTATTAATTGGGGCATCTTCAAAACAGTCAATCAGTAGTGGTGTACTGGTTAAAACTATAAAGTTTTTTATTAATTCACAGGGTTGCTGTGACCAGAATTCACTTGTGGCTCTTACAATAAGTTGATGGCAGTACAGATTTTGCTTGAGGCTCAAGTGAAACATAATATTTGGTCTTAATCCAAGTTAATGTGTTCCCCAGTCAGGATTTCCACTAATGACTCATTCATACCCCTAATGAATTGAAAAGGATATGTGTAAATTGACATTGAACCTAAACTCCAAGGCTTTTGACTTTTTATCTTATCTCTGAATTGGGACCATACAACATCTTTATATTCTAATCACATTAAAACAACCAACTCTTCTTCCTTGTTTTTCTTGCCTAATGAGGTCACATCAGAAAATGCATGTTATATATACAGGATGGGAGAAAAGTGGACCGTAACTCACATGTATTCCCAGAATAAAACATAGCCAGGTTATCCCACAAAGCTCTAATGCTGTAAGATAATGCAGAAACCGGTCAGGTTCAGCTGCTTTGTGCTTCTGTGTATGCTCTCATCCTCTGAAGAGTGCAAATTCCCTTGGCCCTTAAATAGGAGCATTCCCATAGCAAGTGATCTGGCTTCAGCATGGGAGGGAGAAGGAGCTACACCAGGACAGTTATGGAGCCAACATGAAATCCATTGCTCTAAATTCTGTCTTGCCTTGTGGCAACTTGCTAATGTGGCCATATTCAAAGATGGTCTTGGTATATAAAGCAGGGGAATAATGGATAGAAAAAAAATAAAAGTGAAAGATTTGTTATGATCTGTAATTTATTGTGAGGATCACACTTAGAAGCTTTCCAACTTGCCAAAATTAATTTTCAGAAAAAAAAATCTTTGATGTCAAAGATTCATAAATTCAAAATTGTGGGCTTGTATTACTGTCAAAATATCAGGGAAGCTTTAAGAAATCCTTTATAATCTATCAAAAAAACTTTTAGAAAGGGGCTTGAAAATACATAGATGATAAGAAAATCTATGGGAATGGACAGCTTCCTATTTACATTGGGCAAAGTCAGAATCTCAAAACTCAAGCTGAATGAGAAGATGGACAAAGCATACATAATTTAACAGGGAAGCTAATGATCTATTACAACAACATTGTTAGGAGTGTAGTAATCAGGGTTAGATCACTTTCTGAAAAACATTTTCTAGTTCAGTCAGGAATTGTGGGGCCTTATGCCAGAAATCAGAGTAGCTGATTATAGTAATTGTCCCTGACCTTTTGATGCAGTAATGCCATGTACTAGCTTTCCAGCCATACATACTATGTTCAGTTCTTCTGCACAGCTGCGCCAAATGTGTGAGCAGAACCTTGGATGTCACATTGTGAAATTCTCTGTGTGATTTATCCAGCAGAATAGATCAAATAAATAAGCATTTAATAAAGCCCAGGCTTGAGTCTCTTCTCCATCCACGATGCTGCCAACTAAATGGCCTCATTGCAGAAAATACTTTCTGCCCAATCCAGAAACAAAGTTATATGCACTGAAAGATGGTTTTGAACTAATTATCTGTGTTTTTGTATGCCTCTCTTTTCTTATAGATGAGGAGCTGATCTGCATTCTTTTCAAGGCAAACTCCTGCTTTCTGAATTCTGCTGATGTCAGATTGGCCCACTGTGGGCTAACAGGTTCAGCACTACAAGCACTGAAAACAATGCAAAAACACAGTTGAAAAACAATTGTTGTATTGCAGTCCTAGCTATGTAGTCTCAATTTTCCTTCAGATGTAGCAGTTCCATGAATCTAAGATGGTTGACTTACTCGTCAGCATATGTGTGGTGCCATTTGTCATAATCAAGGTGAAACAGTAAATAATTACTTCTAGCAGTCTATGCAATATTGTCATTTTCTCAACCTAACAGAATTGTGCCTATACCATTATTTGCTATAGTCTTATGTGCTTCTAAGAATTGAATTTTTTTTCCAAATTCAGCAAAATATTTTATATATTTATTGCAGGGTAGACTGAAGGTGAGAAGAAATAGGAATGATGCTTTTTGAAAGTTAGATGCATGGTTGACTTGATCTGTGTCCTGTCTACCTCCACTCAGAATCTGAAGGTGAAGACAGGAACAATTCACATGCTTTGGATTCATAAATTCTGTCATGTTCTAAAAATGGTAGCTGCTCTTAGAGATTCTCAAAGCTAAATGTGTTTTTAATTTTTTTTTTATTTAAGAGAACATCTAAATGCCCCAATAACTGCCTTGAATTACATGGTTCATCATTTGAGTGAACTAAAGGTTGTTCTTTTTTACTTCAGGAGATACCCTTATATTGTAATTGCTAGGTTTTGCTTAATATGATACTGTTGGTAATGTTCCTTGGTGGAGATATTATACATCAGCAGCCCTGGATTACCTCTGGAAGTTGACAGGCTGCCTGTATGTATTAATTACATAAGGTCCCTAACGTTACCAGCTGTTAAGAGTTACCTGTACAACACTGATTCCCAGCCTTAATCCTCTGGAAAAAAAATGGCAAGGTAGTGCATGTCGCTGGGCTCATTTCTTCCAGGCTTCTGCTGCCTCCTTTCTGTTCCTGTCTACCTTTTGTTTCATAAGACAGCTGCACATATCCAGGAAGAAATACAGAGGCACCAGCCTTGATCCTGCACAGGCATAGAAAATCTCCTGCAGGAAGTGTCTCCATGGGCTTTGTGCCTTAAAATAACGTGGTCATGTCTTTATGAGCGGTGCCATCAAGCACCACACTTCTAAATCAGTCTCAAACTCAGATCCTAGAAGAATTTCAAAAGTAATGGAGGGTTTTGTCTTGTGTTCGTTAGAGTCAATGTATGTGATCATTGATGGATGCTGTGATTGCTGCTGACTGCCACGGGCCTTTGATGTGGCCACAGATCAGGCTGTTCTCATGTGCATCCAGCCAAATTCTGCAGTTGACAAAAATACTGGTCTTGGCTTCACCATGTAGGAATACCGAGGTTCAACAAGCCACTAAATGATCCTGGACAGACATACTAGAAAAACAACGGGCAACACATTTTTGAATCACTTTACTCCATTGGGAATATGATTATCAATGACAAGCCTTTTACTATTCCAGCAAATGTTCATATCTGCACGCACAGCAAGAAGAGAGTGAACATTCTGTGATTTTATTTTAGACAAAAAAATAACGATGGGGCCATATAACTGGAAGTAAAAATCCATTCTAAAGTTCTTACAAGAACTGAAGTTGTGTATCGTAATTTAAAGGTTTTTTAGTCTTACAGCCTAATCAGCACTTCTTATTTAAACTATATTTTCAGCAATGATTTCAGAAGTATATACACAAACAGGGTTATCAGTACTAATTGAGATACTATTATATATAACACATATAAAGACACTTGGCAAGCTTTTCTCTTACAAATTGTATTTGCATATGAATGGTATTTGTAGACTCTAAATTAAAATACTTTTGTTTGGTTTTGGTTTGTTTGTTTGTTTTTGTTTGTCTTGGTTTGGTTCTTTTTCATCAACACTGTCAGGCCATACTCCTGTATGACTGTATTCTGGAGCTGACCTGCATTCCTTTCAAACCATTTAATCACACACAGCTGACCAACATTCCTGGATAAAACCACCTAATCAAGTGCATTACAAATACCCCAAATGGTTACTAATCTCCAAATATGTACAAGTGTGAAATGTGCAAAATCCAAATATCCTTTTCTTAAAAGTGAATTACATAAAAGTAGAAGACCTGCCTAAAGTACTCCTTTCTCCACATTCAATATACACAGGTGGTTAAGATAATATTGCACTACGTAGTTGGCCTTGCGTATAAACATTAGAATCCATCACTGTAATTCGTATTCCAGTTTGCTTTCTACAAAGCAAAAAAAAATGGAAAAAATACAACAACTTTCCACTTCTGGGCAAGTATATTAAATAAGCTGAAAATGCATGATGCTGCAGCTCCTAGATAGCTCAAGTAACGTATCATATTTCCTTTCACATCCAAGTTGCTGGGTTCAGATGACAACCTTCTCAAGGTTGTTACTGTCTGATGACTATGTCTCAGGATTAAGCAGAATTAAAATGGGGGGAGTATGGGAGTTTAGGCGCTTTCACTAGAAATCCCTACAGGAAGAACAGAGACCTACTTAGCTGAAGACTAAAGCGTTTTCCCCTTTCCAGAGACACTCGTCCAGAGCAGTGCTACGTGCTGTCTGATGTGGGCATGCTTGTGGTACTGCTGAGTGTGCTCTGTGTGATCTGAGGGCAGTAATCTTCCAAAATGTCAAACTAGCATAAATTCACTTAAATTTCCTATATGCATCTCTCAGGCTTTTGCAGTAAATTAAATTTAAGATGTTCTGTGTTTGAAAGGCAAAAGCACACAAAAGCAGTGGAAGGTAGAAAGGTATATAAAGGGATACACTTTAAGAGACAGGATGGAAAATGCCTATGAAAAGTAAGGAGGAGACGAAACAGGCTAAATCACAAAGAGGAAAGCCCAGCCAAAAGTTCACTTTTCTGCTCTCCTCCTGCTACAATCAGATGCCTGGGTGGCAGGGCGTTACCCGGGCTAGCCTGTTTGGAGGACTCCTTTCTCTGTGCACCCTGCAGTATCTGAGGGACAGCCGGCTCATCCAGCACCCGCTGCCGCGGGGTGCAGAAACACCTTCAGCAGCACAGTGGGAGAAAACGCTGGTTTCTTGCCAAGGCAGGTTGGATCAGCTCGATGGTAAGGTGTGCAAGGATTCCACCGTTCATAGGTCCCCGTCAACCTATGAACAGTGAAACAGCGAGGCTTTCCAGGTTTTATAGCAGACCAATGCAAAAAAAAAAAAAANGATTTGGACAGAGCAATTCAGGAAAAACAAAAAAAAAAAAAAAAAAAAAAACCAAAAACAAAACAAAAAAAAACCCCAAAAAAACAAACCACCGAAAAAAAACCCCTACCCCCAAACCCACCGAGTTTTATTTTAAACAGATGTGAGCGGATTGAACTCGGCACTTTCAGGTTCGAGCGCTGCATTTCCACTATCCTTAGCGCAGCGGGGTGCCACGCGCTTCGCTGTGGACACGCCGGAGCAGCGCTTCCAGAGCAACCCGCGGGGCGCGGAGGCTCGGCGGTGGCCGAGGGCTGGCGGCAGCTCCGAGGGCAGCTCCCGTTCCCGTTCCCGTCTCCGTCTCCGTCACAGTCCCCGTGCCCGTGCCACTGCCGCCCCAGCGCGGGTTCCGCGC
>VXBI01001251.1:20730-31039 GCA_013397375.1 Toxostoma redivivum
GCCCCCGCAGCCCGCCCCGGGGAAGTGCTTTCCGCATGAAATCAGGGCTGAACGCGGGGGGTTTCGCTGGCGCTGAGCACATCCGTGATGTCAGCCGCGCCGAGTGCCGCCGCGAAGCCCTCGTCGCGCAGTGCGAGCCGCTGGCACTCGCGAGTCTGCCGCTGCGGATCCGCCGCTGCTCTGCTCGGAGCCCGGCGTCCGGCCCGGCACCCAGCCGGCAGCAGCCTCCTGTCCCGCCGGGCAAGCCGAAATCTGGAAAAAAATCAAGCAGCAGTTGTATGCTTGTAACTGTGGGGAAACAAATGCGAAGTTGTCTGGTAGAAGCATGCTCCAAGGCTTATACTTGGGTCAATCCAGAATCGTGTTTTTGCAGCAGCAGGGATTAAACCTTTTTCATACCCGCATCAATGAGTGTTTTATGTGAGCACATGTAATTTATATCAAGAAGAGCTCGAGTATCAGGTTCTGATGGTACCGGATACAAACCAGCACCTAAACATTCTCAGTCTTCATTGTTAGTGTTATCACCTCAGAGCACTCTCAATGGCTGGCTTAAAGCCACAGCTCTTACAGAGATATTAATCAGTCACAACTGTTCTTAAAAAAGTCCCCTAACCCCCAAACCCACCAAAAAGCTGCTAGTGCCTGTGTTTTCCATGGAAAATATTAGCATCTAAGCCTCATTTTATACTTCAGCATTACAATAGCAAAAGATAACTGAAAAAAAAGTTTTAAAAAAATTATGCTGAAGCAAATCACTTGACTGTTAGACCCTCTTCTGTTGTTTAAATGGCTAAACAATCATCCATTCATACGATCATAGCATTGGGAAATCAAAATAATTTTATGTTTTGTGCAAATAGCACTGATCCTGCAGCCAGAAATTATGTTGAATGATGTGCATGCATTTAGCCTTGTGCAGCATACTGTAGCAGACTTTTAATGGTGTCCTGCCCTCGCTGAATTTAGGAGTTATGTGCTTCCAGCAAGCCATAAAAAGCATGACCTGTTGCCTTACTACCACCCATAAACATGAGTTTCCTCACCCTAAATCCTCTGCAGCTAGCTCATGTGTGAGCTCACGGTCAGTGAACTTGGTAAGTCACTTCTGTCTTCATACTGCTAAGCCTGCAAATATGGCTCGTGCAATACTGGAGCCATATTTTGAAGATTTAGCAGGTAAGCTGAAAAACTGGTTTCAAAAGTAACGTTGGGGGGTTGCTCAAGAGATAGTTCAAACGCAGTGAGAAGCACTTTTTATCTGAGTAAGACAATCAGAGTTTGACTTGTTCAGTTTTCAAAGAGACACTTGCCTCATCACTGTAGCTGCAGTATACAAAAATTGTAACTTTTCCTTCAAGTTGGCACTGTTAGCCAATGTGTGAAAAGGCTCCCCTTTTAAGGTTTAGTAGACTTGATTTCTGCATGTTTTACATGTCAAAGACTAACTTATGCAGACTGACCATTCTGCTTAATACAGTCATTCACCCTTGCCTTAAACTGGCACTTGACTTATTTTTCAGGTGTTTGTGATTTCTGGTCTGTGACATTGATTTAGTGTGCTGCAGAAAGCATATGTGTGACTTGCAGCTTTTTGGAAAAGTGAGTACAATAGAACTGCATCAGAGTACTGCCCCAGTGTAAAGTTATGTCCAAATTCAAGGAGCCTGTTAAAACCTTATTTTTTGAGCTAGCAGTGCAGTGCAGGCTACTCAAAATGCTTTTAAGTGTCAAAGTGTCATTTTGGCATAAGGAGATGGGCAGTCTTTCAGGTAAGGAAGTTCTGTAGAAGATGGTAGATTACATTAGGTAGAAGCTGCTTGTCTTAATTTTTTTTCTCTAATGACAGCAACATTGAAAGTAAGTATGTAATGAGTTCTTTGGAGCCATCTTCCGAGTTTACAAAGAGCTGCATGTAAAATTAGACTGCTTGGACAAGGTGACTGTAGGTACTCTTGAAGATTCAGTCCCTTCACGGAGTACTGTGAATAACAGACAAGTAATTTTTTTCATAATTTCAAAACTGTGATCCCAAATATTACATTAACTACATAATTACAAATATTTTGTAACTGCTTCTTGACTGGGCATCAGCAGAGCTTAAAAAACTATGAAGTGTCCCTCTTGTCCAGTTTTTCTGGCAGCTGAAATCTGTTCCCATGTAGACTCCATAGATGCAAGAGGTCTTCATCCCACACACACCTGAAGTGGAATACCGCCTGCATTGGCTCAGCTTTCTTTCTCACAGCCCTCTTCCAGAATGTCTCATACCTACACCTACTTCCACAGCAGCTCTTTGATTAGAAGGAGGAAAGGGAGAGCATGACAGCCCTGCTGCAGCTGCTATAACTTCTGTCCTCTGAAATGGAGGCACGCAAGTAGCACTGCCTCCATGTGCGAGGAGATGCCAGCAAGGAAGGGGGAGCAGACAGCCAGAGCCAGCCCCGGTGCCGGCACAGACACAGAAGTCCTGTTGGCAGTGGTGCAGGGATAATGGTACTTGTAACACCGTTTTGTGTCATGGAGCAGTGATGCTGCACCTCATGAGCACAAAGACAAAGCAGTCTTTGTGGGATGCAGCAAGTTATCTCCCTCATCTGATGTTTAAATGTTTCAGCTGACTAGATGAGGTGTGTAGCACAGGTTTATCTGCACCCTTGTCTGTCTCTGATGGTGTGCGTGAAGCTCCAGAGGTAACTCATGAATCATAACCAAGGAGGCAGGAAACAATTTTTTTTTAAATTTAAATTTTACTAGAATCAACCTGCATCTCTTTTCAGATAGGTATAAAAAGGACAATATTCTGATCCTTCCTTATTCAGCCACGACAATTAAAATTAATGCCAAATAAAATAAGGAAAAGTTTCTATTTTTCATGCACAAGTCTGTAAGTAATCTATTTGCCAGTGCCTTACTGTGTGTTACTTAGCAAATACAATGGGTTTTTTTACAGTTGAAGTGTATATGTTCATTGTCAAAATGAAAAATATGTTAGAAGAAGTTGAGAAACATTGGATTTTGGAAGGGCAGATAGTAATTCTTTTCAACTCTTGTCCAAATAGGACCATAACTAAACTAAACTGAAGGAAATTGTGCTTAGATAATTGGCAAGAGGACTTGGAGTAGCATTGTGTCTGCACTCCCTCTTTCTCTGGCAGATCTGTTGTTTCTTGAGGGAGGTAGAGAAGATAGGCTTACATGGAGCAGGTGCATAGTAAACACAAGGGAATTTCTCTTTAAATGAAAATGTGGTTCTACAATAGATTTATATGCGCAGTGGAACCATTGGAAACAAGAAGATAGAACATACGCATCAGATACTTTATTGATTCAAGTCCCTAAGAGAGTTTTAAACTGAGGATGGAAAACAATTAATTAATTTTTGTGGTAGAAATATTGTCTGCTATTTACCTGTCAAAGGTGGAACTGTGATTTTATCTTCTACAATAAAGCTTCAAGTGATTCAGAGGTCTGGAGGTCTGAATGTCTTAGAGTTATCAAAGGAAAGTACAATTCAGCCGTCACAGTTTGGCAGTTGGGGCAATCCTTCATTAGGTATGTTTTCTTGTATGTTAAGGAGTGTTTACAAAAGCTTATTTTGAATATGAATATGGTTGATTTGCACTTCATAATTACGAAGCAGCACCTGAAAGTGTATTTTTTCTGGTTAAAACACAGCATTAGGTTTGTGAGATTTGCTGTAAGCATTTCCTTTTCAGTTCAATTTCCTCCTCGGTTCTTGTTTGCAGTCAAACTGCTGGCATTATTTTTGTTTATACCAGATAAAAAAGCATTGTCTTACTTATCTTTCAAACTCAATACAATGTATTACATGACCTCTTCTTATATATAAATCCTCCCCCTTCTCCCCCCTTCTGTTTTATTGTTGCTGAATCAATCTGGCGCTTTCCATTTAAAATAAAATTCTAATCAGGAACTTAGCACTTCCCTTCAACCCATCCCATTTTAACCAACTTGTTTACATGTGTGACTAAAAAGCAGGCTGTGCTGTATAGCTTTCTTGGAACAGGCTGCCAGAGGTTGTGAAGTCTCCTTTCTGGACCAGCCTGGACATGATCCTGCGTAGCCTGCTCTGGGTGAGCCTGCTTTATCAGGGGGATTGGATTCAGTGATCTCCAGAGGTCCCTTCCAACCCCATTCTGTAAATCTCTATTGTGCATGATAGGGGCATGCATGTGATTGTGATTTGGAGCTATAGTTCTCTGCAGGTTGATAATCCATGTAGTTCTTTTGCAGGCTCTTACCATACTGACTAGCCTCTTTTTTTTTAGAATTAGGAAATACCTTTAATTGCTTTTGTGTGTATGTACATACCTCATTTTCTTTTTAACTAAAATTTGGATGTAAATGTTCTGCTTTTTGTATGCTGTGCTGTCAGTTCCTGTTGAATCACAATAGTAAATTTGTGAAGATCCCATGAGCTGCTTTTGAATGGGCTCAAGATTTTAAATATTGAAGTTGTCAGCCTGTTGAGACACTTATTTGAATATTTGTGAAAGCTATCTCCAAGATCCTTTTAAGAGAAAACAAAAAGAGGCGCCAAACAAAATGAAGCAAAATATATCTGGGAAATATACTGCACACAGAAGCAGAAGAGTGCTAGTAAGGTAAATAAGCTGTGCCATATTCCCTGACCCAATCTGCTGTGCTAAGTGTAAGTGTACTCATTTCTTCTCTTGTTACATGGAAAGAGTCTTAGGGTATGTGTCCAAATTATGTTAATGTCTAGGATATTACCATTTTGCAAACTCATATGCTGAGTTCAGGATAAAGCACAATATTTGTGCTTGTTGCTAGGACATGGCCAAAAACTTATCTTGAGTTACAGAATGGAATCATCAGAAAAATGAGTTCTACTTACATCATTAATTATTTGCTTCTCATTAACACTGAAACTCTGACAGGCTTGGTGCTGTGACTACTTCCCTGGGGGAGGAACCTTCACCCTCTGAGTGAAGAACCTTTTCCATATCCAGTCTATACTTCCCCTGACACAACTTCAGGCCATTCCCCCAGGTTCTGTCACTGTCACCACAGAGCAGGGGTCAGTGCCTGCCATTCCTCTTGCCCTCCCAAGGAAGCTGTAACTGCAGTGAGGTCTCCCCTCAGGTTCCCCTTCTCCAGGCTGAACAGACCAAGTGCCCTCAGCCACTCGTCACATGGCTTTCCCTCCAAACCCTTCACCATCCTCATGGCCCTCCTTTGGATGCTCTCTAATACTTTAGAGCCTCCTTACATTGTGGTACCCAAACCTGCTGCCAGCACTGAAGGCGAGGCTGCTCCAGTGCAGAGCAGAGCAGGACAATCTCCCTTCCACATCTGGTGTTGCTGTGCCTGATGCACCGCAGGATGTAGGGTATTGTTCTTTTGTTGACCAGAACTGAGAGTAGTGCTCATGTAGGTGCCAAATTGACATTTATAAGGTAGAGGAATTCTTCCATGTGCTGGATGCACCCCAGGATACGGTTGGGCCTTTCGACTGCCAGGGCATACTGTTGGCCCACAGTCAACTTACTCATGATCAGAACCATCACATCCTCTCGTGGGACCTTTCATTCCTTCTCCAGCTTCTCAGTCTGTCGTTACAGCCAGGATGCTCTGTCCCAGGTGCAGAATATGGCTTTTGCCCTTGTTCAGCTTCATATGGTTGGTAATTGCCCAGCCTTATAATTTGTCAAGGTGTGTGCAGGGCATCTCTTCAGTGGAGTCAGGAGCTCCTCCCATTTTAGTGGAATTTTCTGGAATGGTGCTGTGTGATTTTGCTGTGTCAGAGTACTGAGATGCTCAGGTCCAGACAACTGATTGGAACACAACTGTGCATGTGTGCAGGGTTTCTGCAAAGAGACAGGCAGCAGCACAGAATGTTTATCCCTGCACCCAAAACTTTATGTATTTCGCTAGCTTTCTTCTTCCTATGGTAAATTAGCCTGTATGTAATCCCTGCTGCTGTGATTCAATTCCTACCAGATCTTTAATTGTCTGAGTCAACATTAGCTCTTGTGTGTCTGTATACTCTCCTGGTAAGGCAGCAAAGTATGCTGAATAACTGCATTCCTTCTTAACTTGTCTTCTGGTTTTAATTTAGCAAAATGCACACAAAATCTCCTCAGAGTGAATCATTCACTATGCAGTCAGTTTAAGATCATGCGTGGATCCCTTTGGTCCCTTGCTGAACAAATGGTAGTAAGCCATCCTTGAGAGGACGTAGGGTCTGTCGTGGTCTGTAGTCAGTAGAGGCTAGAGCCAGCAGAGTAGTTGTAGTGTTGCTGCCATGCAGTGAACTGCTGTTGGAGGAGAGGAGGTCCTGAATTCGAAGGCTTTTGTCAGCTCCGGTTTTCTGCATCACGCCCTGTTAGCAGCACTAGTAGATAAAGGTTTTGGTGTCTTGATGTTCTCCTGAAATGACTGGCCTTGAATCAGTAGGTAACTAATAGGCCTGCTTGGGTCAGGGGTTCAGAGCCCAGAGTTGGTACTGCATTGGAATGGAGAGGAGTGAGTGCTGTTTACATGTCACGAGGTTGCCCTCAGCTGCCTGCAGAGTGTACGGTGTCTTTTCATCATGAGACAGTAAAGCTGGGTGAATTGCTGTCCTTGAAGGTTCAGGTTAATCTGGCCTGACTGTGAATCCCCACAGGAAAAGCCAACCAACACATGGTACAGGAGTATAAAGGAAGCCCTTCAGGAGTACACAGGAAGCAGATTGTGTAGAGGGAAGAATTAGCACAATTCCAGCTAATGGAATTTAGCAAAATGGACACTCTCTCCAGCATATGTTTCTCATCAGGACCCATATGCTTTACAGTATGCTTCCAGGCTTTGCTTTTTGCAAATGCAGTTTTTAGATGAACATATCTACAGTAGCACTGTTTCTGGATGTGTCTACACTGCAGTCGAGTAGTGTGATTGCAGGACATGCAGACAGCTCCATAATTGCTTTGATCTATATATGATGTGAAGACATGCCAGCCTAGACTTACGAGAGAGCTTTCCAAACCTTCTGGACAGATTATTAAACCATGCTGAAGTCTGCTTTCATCTGTCTCTACTGCTATTTTTAACTGTCCTCTCTAGATTTGCACTGTAATGAATATGCCTACACATGCTGACAAAAATTCACAACTGCATGCCCACTTCATGTCTCCTGCAGCATTGTTGGTGGATGTTCTGCATTTGGATGTGTATCCCTTATTCTTTGTACTGAGATGGTCTGCTTTTCCATGGAGTTCAACTGACTGTTTCACTATTTAATTCCCCTCTGTAAGGAATTGTAGAAAGGGCAGTGGAGTGTCAGAGAGACTTCAGGCAAATATCTACTTCAAAAATTAATTTTTACTGTCTCTGCTCCAAATTTGATTGTTAAGTTCAGCCTTAAAGAACCATCATATCCGGGCCATACATTTTTTGCAAGTGTTAAAATCCAGATAAGAGACCAGGTTAAAAGTACAATGTTAGAAAGAGAGCATTTTAAAATGTTCTGTATGAAAACATTGAATCTAGAGTACAGTTATGAGGGGAGAGGGGAAGTGAAATTATATGAATGACAAGAAATATCAGCAATAGCAGTAAGGTCACTATAGTATATAAAACACAATCCAACTCTGTTAAAAGGATTTGAAATTAAGAGAAGGAATGTGTATGGTTTTTTTAACATTTCAAGGAAGATCCTTGCCCTGCTAAGAGTTTCTTGTTTTGGTTTGTGGGAGTTTCTTTGCTAGTTGAGGATTTTAAAAAAATTTATGTAATAAGGGTTATTTTTGGTTTGTCAGATTAATTTTTAAGTTACTCCATGTTCTTCAAAATTAAGTCAGTGGACCTTCTTATTAAGGTACTATATTGCATGAGTGAAGTTTGACAGCAGGTATACTCGCATATCAGATTTTAGTAATTTTTTAACACAGAAAATGATTTTTATTTCCTCATTAAAAACCAATCAACAAACCAGCCAAAAATTCCCCCAAAACCTGCAGAAAACAGTAAAACTGATCTGTATCTAAGGATATAGCCTGAAAACATCTGTCAAATATCTAATCTATTTATTGTGCAATTTCCCTGCTATTTAACAAAGACAAGGGAGGAAACATGGCTTAAAAGTTAGAACATAAAAGGATTAATTAGTGTAATTCTTTTTTTCATGCCACAGAAATGTTGCACATAAAAGCAGTACTGCCAGAAAAGAGGAATACAAAATAGACTCTAACAAAGCATATGTTACTGTGACGTGAGATACGCTGTTCAGGATTAAGGTGAAGCTGAGCTTTTTAGCCTGGTGGAATGCTACATCTTATTTGTCTGCCAAGAAATATTTTGTTTCTAGATAAATCGTTAAACTGAAGTAAATAAAACATCCTCTCATCTTTCATCAAACAATTCTTTAAAAGAAGTGTTTCTTAGTCCTGTCCTTGACACCTTTCTGAGGAAGAACAGCCTTAGTTCACTGGATGCTGCACAAGAATGCAAGCTAAGCCTGGTTTCAGCCACATGTGGTCTTGAATAAATTATCTAATTCTTTTCACTTATGAAATGAGAAGAAAATAGAGTAGAGAACTGCAAATTGACAGTGGCAACACCTTTTTGTAATGTGGCAATCAAACAGTGCCTAATATTTTTGTTAGAGAAAAGATTCATTTTTTATGTTGAACAGCTCCAACACCTTCAAAGTGTGAGAGTGTGGGACAGAGAGTGGGACATCCACCACTTCTGTGGGCATCCTGTTCCAGTGCCTTACCAGTCCCACAAATCAGGATTTGTTCCTAATACCCAAGCTAAACTGGCTGACTTTTACTTAGAAACTATTGCCCCGGTTTTATTTCCACAAGTCAATGAGGTCTCCTCAGAGCCTTCTCCAAGCTGATATTTTTGTGGCCCCCTTCTGGGCTTGATACAACAGGTCCTTGTCTTTCCTGTGCTGGTACCCCAGAGCTGGATGCAGGGTTCCAGGTGAACTCTTACCAGAGCAGAGCAGAGGAGCAGAATCCCCTCCCTCCCCTGCTGCCCACGCTGTTTGGATGCAGCCCAGACACGTTTGGCTTTCTGGGCTGGAAGTGCCCATGGCTGAGTCATGTCCAGCCTCTCACCCACCAACACCCCCCAGTCCTTCCAGCAGGGCTGCTCTCAATGCCTTCATCCCCCAGCCTGGACTGGAAACAGGGGTGTCCCAACCCCAGTGCAGCACCTTGCACTTGGCCTTGTTGAACCTTATCTCAAACCCATGTATCGTCATCTTGAGCCTGTCCAGGTCCCTTTGGATGGCATCCCACCCTTCAGGAGTACCAGCTGCACTATCAGCTTCATGTCATCAGCAGTCTTTACGAGGAAACAGTTTATCACAGTGCCCAAGAACTGGCACAAGTTTCTCAGAGGTGGTGGAGCATCTTTCCATCCTTGGAGGTACTCAAAGGCCAGGTGGATGCAACAGTCCTGGGCAACAGGCTCTGGCTGAGGCATGGGCAAAGGGTTGGACTAGATGATCTGCAGAACTCCTTTCCAACCTCAGCTGTTTTGTGCCTCTGAAACACTGAAAAGAAAAAACATTGTTATAATTCATACACAGAGGCTACAGGGAATAGCCTGTGTCTCTGGCTCTGTGATGGTAGCCTTACACACTGCTAAGCAGAGCCCAAAACATGGCATGGCTGTAGCCATGAAATATGTGTGCTCTTGTATTTAGGTTGTCTTCACGGAGCTTTTTGGTGTCAGATATATGTGGTAAGTGAACTGCAGTGAGAGCCACTTCCCATTTCAGCAGTGACCAGTGCAGTCTGGAGATGTGGACAGATACACAGAAATACCTGTGTGCTCCCATGCTTCTTGTTCTGGCCCTTCTGCTGTGTTTTTCTGTAGCTTCCTGTAAGCCCCTTTGTTTCCAGCTTCTGGATGGGGTTTATAATGCTTTCTCGTCCTGTAATTCTGTAAACCTGTGAATGAATTGAGGAATCTTTGTGAAACACTTGGACATTACTGATGAGCTTCCATGAAAAAAGCTTGAAGGATGTCTTTCACTTGCTATAGGGCTTTGGCCGTCTAAAATTTTAAATAAATATAGGCTAGTTAAATGCAGGATGGGGGAACACAAGAAATAAAAATGCACACTTGATATTAATGAGTAGTTTGGGTGTGCTGTCTGTAAGGCACATCACCTTTTGCAAAGCATTGAAGTGGCATCCTTCAATTAGTCCCTGCATCAGAATCAGTGCATTCAAAGAAATGTGTTTGTGTAAGTTTTGTAACATCGTTGTTTTTGATGTAGTGAGGTTCATTTCTTTAACATAGTTTCTTTTTTTTTTTTTTT
>VXBI01001251.1:31114-49468 GCA_013397375.1 Toxostoma redivivum
TTTTTTTTTTTTTTTGTGAAGGGTTTCAGGAATCTCTAAAGACACTACAAAATTTCAGCTTAAAATAATAGTACTACTTCCGTAATTGGCATTTCTGCCACCTCATCCCATGTTTTATTATGCTTTATTAACACTAATAGCTGCACAACTGAACACTAATGCTGGTTGTATCTGCTGCCCATAGTATTTTAAACAAATAATGTTGGATAGCAGTGCTCTATTTCGCATAGCAGCAGAGGTGCAGTTGCAGTCTGTTTCTCAAATGAGAAAATAATGACAATTTCAGAAGACAACATTCTGATTTCAGGGGAATAGATGTCTCTCAGGAATAATTTAGCTGTTTTTCACTGAATATTCCAGTTTCCACCAAACTGCAGCTGAAATAAAAGGTTCTTGTTCGACAGTGGTTAAATTTACAGTAGTTTACACTGTTTAACTTCTAAGAATTTTTGCAAACAATATCATAGTCTATGTCTACAGAAAAAAGTATGAAAAATTGTGGAGTTTCTCTACTTTCTTAATTTTAGTTTTACCAAAATGAAAATATTTGCATAGATATTAGTGGTCAAGTGTCATTGCTAAGTCAGAGAAAATTTAATGTTTCCAGTAGAAATTATAAGATTTTTTTAGTATTTTCAATATTTTTTGCTTTAAAAGTAAATACCTGTAATATATGCATATAAAATTTGTCAAATTTATTTTATTCATCAAGTAGTCTCAAATTAAAGTGGGTTTGTCTGAGTGACAAAGAACGTGAGTTCTGGAGTGAGTGTTTTGAGTTCAAGGTTTGGTTTTTTGAGTTTGAGATTTGATTCTCTTGGTCCATGGGTACCATGTGCACAGGTATATGCTCTGTGTGATGTGCTCTGTGGCTGGCTTACATCCCAAATTGAGGAGAAGTTCTGGAATGTTACCCACTGCTTCCCCCCAATCCTCACTGTTAGTGGAATTCACCTTGTGTCAATGGGAAATTTGGCTTTGAAATTTGGAGTATCAGAATTTGCTAGAGTGTAGCATTTGGATATTCTAGTCAGTTTCATGGCACAAGGGATAGGGCAGAGGAATTGACAGCCCAAAATTTGAAAAGAGATAATAAAAAAGGGTTGTTGGAAGAGAGAATAGCAAAGTGGTTTGAACCTTTTTGCAGGCCTCCCACAAGAGAGCAGGACAGTCCATAGACTTCACAGAAATGATAGATACACTTGGCATATTGTGATCCTTGAAGCGGAGAATCTACTTACATTGGAGTTTTCTCTTGAATTTGTAATTAAAGCTCACAGGAAGCAAAAAATCATCATGGGACTGAATGCAGGATTTTGGCAGGAAAATGTAAAGAAGGCAAGTTCTAAATTTCTGACTTCAAATACAGCTTTAGAATGTTGCAAACTTAAGAGCACTGTTTGGCATTAATTCTTTTCCAGGATATTTCTAGAAATAATTGTGCAGGCCGCTGTGGGGCTACAAGGTGCTGAAATTCTACTGGACTGTTACTGAATTTAGGTTGAGTAATATAAATGGGAAAAAGAAAGATGCAAGGAAGTGTTTGTAAAATTCCTTTTACTCAGCCATGTAAAAATAATAATAATTAAAAAAAATCTCAAACCCTAACAGGACCTAACAGATGCTTTCAACATTAAAAGTATGTTAAGCAAAGATATTTTAGATTACTTGGTTTTATTGAAACAACACTTATAAATGAAATGTGTTCAGTGAAAAGAAAATGCAGCTTAGGAAGATTTATAAGGATGATATACTGATTAAATTGGTTCCATATTTTTCTATGATCAGTACCCACAGAAGATAAGGTCAATAAGGATGCAAGGTATTAAGGAGAGAAACTAAAGTCAGGATTTCTGTAACAAAACAGTATCAAATAATATAATATAATTTATTGTACTGAGCAAAAACTTTTGAAGGATTGCTGCCCCAGTGCTACTGCCCCCATTGCTGGTGCCACTAATTCAGAGAAAGAAGAGAAACCTCAGTTTGTGATTTGAAACAAGAGTGCAATAAGTCACATCTGCTTTATTAAAGACATTGACACAGAATCCTCCACCTCCCCCCAAACCAATGCATGATTTGGAAAAGCTGAGCTCTGCTATGCTTGATTTCATCCTAACATAAGTGCTGGAGCCTACATTAGCAGTGGTAGTTGCCATAAGCCTTGTGTTGCTCTGTCTTACTTTGGGGCCAAGTCTCTGGTTCCTTGTGGATGTGGTTACTAGGGTGTATTATTTTTGGATTTTTACATAAGAACGAGGCTACCAAAAGAAGGCATATTTTTTATTTCTGTAGTTCATGAACTCACAACAGCCCTGCAGATGTTCATTATTCATTACCTTTGCCAAAAGACTAGAAGTTGTGAGTGATTTGACAGCACAGTACTTTTCAAATTGTACCTGGAGTGAAAAGTTGGTAAATCAAAATATCATGCATATTTTTATGTATCGGTTCCTTCTCAAGTTTATTGGGAACCATATCAAACCATTAATTTCTTGAATGTTCTGCTTAATTCTCCTAAAATGCACGTTTCCAAAGTGTTGCTCAAGTAGATATGATGGCAATGTACACACGCATTTTCTTCTGTGCTGTTTCTTTAATAAAGTTTTGTGCTGCTTTGAAGTGGTTCTAGGTGATACACGGACTTTACACTTTCAGCCACCATTTAGGATATAGTGGTTGAATTTTCATTTTTTCTGTGTATTTCCATACAGAATATGTAGTGGTTGATGTCTTGAGAAGTGGCTTATGGTGTGTTAAAAGGCCTGATGGAGAATGTAGACATGGAAAGGAAGACATTATCAGTATTCAAATAGTTACTTCCTTCTTCTTTGATGATGTTACGGAAAGTTAGTTCCACATCTGTGTTTTCTGTGTGTACATTAGCAGTGTACTGCTTGTGTAAAATATCTCAGGACTTGTGTCCTTGTTTAGCAGTTGCCTCCTGAATTTAAGGGCATAAGCCCTGGGTTTATTGTGGAATGCACTGTATTTGTCACTAATATTCTCTGAAATAATGAAGAGAGCTGCAAATAATCTTGATGTGAAATAACACAGCATTTTATGTCACTCAGTGTTCCAAGTGACCATGACTTGATCCATGTTAAGTGTTTGGTTTGGTCTCAAATCTAGGTTTAATGGAGGATTTACAGAAATGCTGAACAGCATGTGTACTTCTACATGATTGATGCAGTGTTCTATATATATTTTACAGCTCTGCATTATGAATTATTTGATGTTTAAGTATAAAAAAGATTAAAACCTATAGCTTTAGTATTATGTATGCAGAGAAGATGGATATGTACACATTCATACTCTGTACTTGTGATTGTTGAACCTCTACATATTAAAGTGTATTATTCATTTCTGCCAACAGTCATGAGTCAGTGGAAAATAATAGGTGCAATCATTTGAAAAATGCGCATTCACAATTTGCTTGTATTCATCTCAAAGTTCAGGCTGCAGATGTCTAACTATTCATTTTACTGTTCGCAGTGATGCATGTAAACCTCCTGAGGTTTCACATTTATGAATTTCCTGCATTGGCATTGGTAGAACAGTTAGGTAACATGAAATAAAATTTATTTTTTGCCACAGTATTCACTGATATAAGAGGCAGTTATTAAAAAGAATCAACACTCAACCTGATTTTGTTAGTTCAGCTGCTGAATTTCCACTAGTAAAGTAATGAATTCAATTTGCAGTGGACTTTTCCTAGCAATTGCAAACATTGTATGTACATTTTTTCTAGGGAGTCACACTTTGGAATAGCAGTGGGATTTTTTTTCCTGAAATTTGCAGGAAGTAGAGAAAAAAGATGAGTGTCTTTTAAGATTAGTTTGTAAAGAAAGCTTTTCTGGTTAGATTTCACACTACTAAAATGACTGAAGAACAGATTTGTTAAATTTCTGATGTTCTGCTCAATCATAATTTTCCATGGAAAATTATGTCATACACAATCTCCAGATCTAGATGTGAATGTATTATTTTAACCTGGGTTTGGTGTTAGCATTGAATTATCAGTACTGAAAACAAATGTATTTGAAGACTCTTTGGCTAGTTCTGCTTAAGAAAATATTTTTAAAGCTCAGAGGAAGTACAATGAACTAGTTACTAGCTGCACAATTTAAACTGGAGCCTTTGTGCATTCAGTGCTACAAAAAATATCAATGGCAGGTTTCCCACTGTTGTGCATGTTCTGTTTTATTACTAGTTGTTCAAGATTCTGCTTTTGGTCTAATTCAATGTTATTCATGGCTTGACAGGATATGTATTTTTTTTCCTTCAGTTCAGTTGCTTTTTTGTTTTGGTTTAGTGCACTCATTAATATGATATCCTTTATGGTTTTTCACCATTAAAAAGCAAAGAAAAAAGTCCTTTCATGGACCGTGACAGAACTTCCTTTTACATGTCACTGAGATCTTGCAGTTTCAGAGGTTGTGTTGATTATGGGGTAGTACAGTATGATAAATCATAAATTCAATCTTATTAGAACATCCATAAGAAAATATTGCACTGTCAATTCATTGCTGTAATTTTGCATCTTGAAACAGTTTGGAATCAATTTTTTTTAAAAAAGGAGGCATTTTTTTCTTTATTAATATATTAAAACATGTTAAGGCTCATGGCTGTCATGGGCAAGAAAGCAAAACCCATATTTTAATTACAGGTGTAGGGTAATATTATGTTCCCTAAGTGTATTTTAGATCTCCAACTGCAACATGGAATATACAAGTTTCACCAAGAGAAATAAATATGTTTTTCCCATAAATGGAGTGGTTTAAACCAATTGTGATGCTTTAAAAATTACAACACTTGGAAGATATTTTTTAAATATTTGAAGATTACAGTTTTTCTAGGCATAGGCCTGCAGAATGGCAACATAATAAATAAACAGCTTTGAGGGAGACGGCTTCCATAAAATTGAGAAAGTGAAAAAATCTCTGATGCTGGTATTTATATCACTGTAATTCTACAGAGTGAACAAAGTCATTGTCTTTCTTGCTTTGTAAACTAAATTTAGTGTACATTAAAAAAGAGATAGTAATAATAGTTTTGCATCCCTATGGTGTACTTTAAGGTGCCTTGTCCTGGGTGATGGAAGTGGTCATGGTTTGGAGTCAGCACAGCTGCTTCTAGACCTTCTACATCATTCACTGGTGAAGGTGCCAAGTGGAAAGCTTGCTCTTTTCTAGATTCAAAGGGAGCTTCTCAAATATCTGATTTGAAAAGTACATATATGTTACAACTTCACTTAAATTGACTTTTGGAGACTGGCTGATGTAGCAACTCTGGATTTCAGGTGGGTGGGCGAATCTTACATTAAGAGCAAATCCTGCCTTCTTCAGTGTAAATCTGAATTTTAGGTTCTAGGTGGTAGATTAGGTAGGAGTAGGATATTTTGTAGAATTGCTTATTGTATTCAGGCCTGGTTTCTATATGTAGACAAGTGTATTTTCTGTCCTAGTGAGACTGCCAACTGATTCTGAAAGATGTTACTTAGACCTGGATTTCTTTAAGGAAAGAGACACTCTTCTCAGCATCAAAGGATTATGCATCCCATGCTTAAAAGGTCCTGTTAGGGCTTTAAAGAATTTGTACAAATATTAACCAACTTACAGGCAAAAGGAAAGTTGCTGTGATCTTGCAGGGAAGAATGTAGCTTCCTCAGTATTTTGGTGGTGGGCTCTTTGGATCTATCAGTTAAGAGAGAGATTAGTATCTTTATCACTTACGGTTCTACAGATGTGACTGCCTGGTCTCTTATGGAAGTTCTTTCATAAGCCGCTTTGTAGTTTCTTTGTGTGACTCTCCAGCACTTTATGGCTCTGCATGCTTTTTTGCAAATCCTCAAAAAACAGTACTGCTACAAAACCTAAATTTTGCTGGTCTGCACTTGTGACAGTGCTGGATCTATGAGTGTTTGAACAGCCAAAGAGGGTGAAATTCTTCATTAATGTTCAGAATTTTGAGAACTTGTCTCTGAGGGCTGGAAACAGTTGGATCCAGGATTTCAGACAGATTGGACTCTGACAGCTGCAGACAATACGCTCTTTTCTTTGTCCAGCATGGTTCTGCTGGAATTGTAAGACATTGGCTCTTATTTCCTAAAAGCATTTGTGAGAGTAACAACTGATTTTTTAATAGCAAGGCTATACTTTTTCAAAGACAGATTTGCTAGATAACAGGCAACCTAAGATCATATTCATCAGTAGCAGCTCACTGCTTAACTGACATAGCAATCCAAAGTTCCTTTTTAGACTGTGTGACTATGATGAATATCAGTGAATCATCTGTGTAACTGAAACACCATATGAACGTCCTGGACCACATAAGGTTCATAACTTTGTCAGTATTCCAAAATTCAGTTTCTGGGATTGGCAGCGCTTCATCTGTGTAGTAGGATACACAAAGCAGGAAATCCTTGTTCCTCTTTCTCACCAGATGTAATGCCCCTTTACCTTGCAACAAGTGAATGGAAAAGATTGGAGTTTGTTTAAAAGGAATAATCTTTTAAACAGTTGCAACTGGCGCTGATTTACTCTAAGTAGTATTAAAGCTGTCTTCCCTTCCTGAAACTGGGGGAGATCCTACTGGTGGCTTACTTCAGTGTAAACGTGTGTGAAAAAGACAGTAAAAGAAGTACTCCTTTGTTGGAAAAAATGGAATAACACTGTTACAACATTGCCTAGCCAACCGAATTTATTCATGGTGAAGCGACTACACTTGTACCTTGGTCACATGCCAAGACTGATGGTTTGTTTCATAGATGCTGAAAATTATGTTAATAAAACTACAAATTATAGTGCTACTATCCATAAGCTCAAGCTTTCCTATGACAATATTGTTTACTGGAAAACTAAACATTCTAACATCAATTCTAAGTTGCTTGCGTAGATTTTTGAACCAAGTCTAGCCAGTGTTTCTGCTTACTTTTCAGTTGCGGACAACTAAATGCTTACTTGTCATGCTAAGCTGCTGTTGGCCAAATATTGTCCATTTGAGGTTTTTTTTTTCCCTTTATTCCCAGTTTTTAATTTTATTCTTTTGCATCCTCCTAGAACTAGGAGTAGAAGTGTTGGTTGGCATAATTTTTGAGTGAAAAAACAAGAGAGTGTGGTATTTGGCTATAAATTCTTTCAAATCCCTGTCAATAGATTGTGCTAAATGTAACAGCTGTTCTTGGTGGGCCCAAGAGTCATCACTAGAAAAGAGTTTGTGAGTGTAGTTCAGGCCATCCCAGTGGAGGTGGAGGAGTTGAGGGGGTCTGGAAATGAAGATGATTGCTCAATAGTGAAAGATCAGTTCTTCTCTTTGTATGATAAGCAGTTTGGGCATACAGCTTAAGTATTTTAAATTGCAGTTCTCAGAGGTCATCCTAGGATGCATGTTTGTATTGTTTCTCTTGTGAAGGCTAGCAGCTAGAAACCAGAATGGGGTATTGATTAGGTATTGGTTATAGTAACCAGAGATCAAAATCGTCTGGTTTTGGCTTTTTTTGTTGCTGTGAGCAGAAATGGATTTGGTGTGGAGCAAAAATGAGGCTACCACAGAGTAAAAAGCTTAATTTCAAATCAGTTAATAAGTAAGTGTGTCTTTGTTGTTCCCTACTGGTTTACTGCCAGGGCCTATCTGATCATCTTCAGCTATTAAACATCCTAATTCACTCTGTCTAGATGACTATGTGGTTTGGTAAGTTCACAAATTACTACAGGTTTAGTGAAGTTTGAGTAGGACATACAAAAGAAAATACTTTTAATCTGCCAAAGTAAAATTTGTTTTAACAGTTGTGATAGGCTCATCCTTACAATGTCTTGAGCAGTTTTGGGTACCTTTGAATATTTGAGGTCATTACTCCAATTTTCCATTATTTTGAGGCTGAATTTTGTTCATTCAGCTTCATATGCTTTAAAAGGAGGCTCTAATTAAACTGTTTCAGTAAGCTGCAATATTTCCTGTTATCCAGCTCTGATTTTCCTACCGTTGTCACCCATGTCTGTGTATTCTGAGGTTTTTCCAGACAACAAGGCTGCTTTTTGGCTCCTTCATTTCCTTTCCATGTGTCCTTGATTAACAGTGACACCCACAGAAGTAGCTACAGTCCTTTAGGCAGAGCATTTAAAACTTTGTGCTTTGAAAGAGTAGAATGTAACACAGAGAAGGGAAGTCTCAATAGTTTCTGGAGAGTAGAGTTCTGGATGGAAAGTAGCAAAAGTGCAAATGAAAAGTTTTCCTGTTTATTTTAGTAATTTACAGTGTGGAGTCAAAACCAAGAGATACATTTAAACTTTAGTGGTAGAACATTTGTGGTCTGGTTTCCAAGTGTGGTAGCAAGTCATAGTGGCCATCTGACATCCAGAAAGTTAAAAATACTATTGCAATATTTTTGCATGTAGTAAAGGAAAGTACAGTCGTTTAAGAATTAATCTTACCATCTGTGATATTTCACCGTGGAGGACATTGGTTATAAATTTCTGTATGTTCATTAAAAGGCTGATTTTTTTCTTTCTCTCCTGCATTTTCTGCAGCTATTTTTACAAATGCAGCATAAGTATGAGCATAATGCTGGTAAACAGAATAGAGGAGTTCTAAATCCACTTTTTACCAATTTAGTAAATTACACAGGTCAGAAGTGTACCACCTCCTTTCTTACCTATGCTGTCTTTTAAACACAATTTCAAGTTGCACAAATTTTAAAGGTCCGTTTTGTTCCAGTAAGTAGAAGACCATGAGGTATGGCTGTTCATCTGTCTGGTAAACAATTCTGGTAAAAACAACAGTTGAAAAAGAAGATGAGCTGTGAGACAACATGCACAGTAGTCCTGACAGGCTTCTCATTGCTACTGATTCTGGTTTTGATAAAAATAGATAATTACAGTAGGTGATACTGGATCACAGAGCTTTTCAGAAAGACTAATTGCTAGGTTTCTGATTTGGAATATCAAAGAAACTATATTTAAAAAAAAAAAAAGAGCTCAAGTTACTTCTTGAATTTTTGTCTGGTTGCATTGAGAATTTTTCCATGTCTGTAATGTGGTCTCATTTTCTTTAACTGAATTGCCTTGTTTGATGCAAGGGGACAAAAACTCTGTTAAGAAGTACTGAAGAAAAAATAGTTGAGAAAACCATTCTCTTCATTTTAGATTGTGAAGAGTGATCTACATTTTTCAGATGATGAAGTTTTTTAAAATTTTCATCAATGTTAGTGTTCCCCATCCAGAAATTTGTGACTTTTATATGTCCCTAATGGCTTATAGATATTTAGCTGAATGACAATTAGTAAGGGAGCTGTGTTGATCTGTTTGTATTCTTTTTGACATATCAGTCAATAGTAATAAAAAAAAGAAAAAAGAAAAAAGTGAGATCAATTTCAAAACCTCTTAGCAACCATATAAAAAATAACTACTGTATTGATTTTCAAAACCTCTTAGCAACCACATACAAAATAACAACTGTATTGATTTCTCTGATAATTGCCTTGGAAGAATGGTAGGAGCTTAGTGATACAAACGTAATGAAATGCATTTATCAATAGACTGTGTGTTGGATAGGCTGCATTAGAAGCCTTCAGTAAGACACTGTCAATAGGAGGTCTAGTTGTAAACTTTTACAGATTCATGGTAGTGCAGAAACCATGAAAATAGGAGAGAAAACAAATATTACAGAATACCTGTTGCAAGAGGCAGACATTTGGAAGGAGAAGCAAGAGTAATGTCCTCTTCATTAATCTCACAAGTTCCTTTAAAGGATGTGAAGCACAGTCTGCTGTACATATGTTGTAGATTTTATGCAAGAGACTTTGTGAGAAATATTTTCAGAGCCTGCTGGGATATAGTCAGGATTATGGCAATTTCTCATAAGAACATGTGTTTACCAGCTACAGCTTCCTTCTGAAACACTATTAAAGAATTGCTTTCATGAAGGGTTGGGTTTTTTCTGTTTGAACAGGCAGAACAAACAGGATATCTTGGTCATAATGAGCAGCATAATGAAATTATAAGTACCGTCTAATTGCAGCTTGTTTATGCCATGATTATGCAAACAATTATTTTGATAGGTATTTCTGTTTCTACATATGCTAAAAATCCTTTAAACAGCATTAGCTCTTTTTTTGTTCTTATCTCTGCTAAGAAGAAGGACGCTAGAATGAAAAAGCATTGAAACCCTGCCAACCTGGAAAAATGCAAAATTTGTCCTCATCTCTGCCTTGGATTTAGTTCTCAGTGTTGGATATCTTATATTACTAGCATTATGATATCCCGTGTTTGAAATATAAATTTCCTATTACTGAGTTCCACACACATTTACAAACTAGCAAAATAATAGAAAAGAAATACTTAGAGGAAAAAGTAATTGTTATTATAAAAGCCATCAATACTGGTCCATATATAACTTCAGAGACTTGCTTGAAAGAATCCCATGGGTAGTGCCCTGGAAAGAACAGTTGGAAAGCACTTGCTGATCATAGAATTGTAGAAGGGCCTGGGTTGGGAGGACCTTAAGGATCATGGGCCGTGGTGGGATACACCCCAGAATAATGAGGGAGTTGGCAAAAGAATTTGCCAAACCACTCTCAGTCATTTAACAGCAATCCTGTTTTAGTGGAGAAGTTCCAGCTGACTGGAAATTAGCAAATACAGTGCCCATTTACAAGAACGGTTGGAAGGATAATCCAGAGAACTATAGGCCTGGCAGCCTGTCATGGGTGGGAATGGGGGCTTCAGACAAAGTTTTTTAGGAAGCTATCCCATAAAGTCATGAGGTGCAGAAAGGACCTCCTTGCTTTCTAAACTCCTCATAAGAGGAGCCTGGGTGCAGCTGAATTCAGTCTTAGCCCCAGATTTTTGTCAACAGTTTAAATAACTCTGTCCCACAAAATTAAAGGTGGCACGTAGATGCATATATATATCTTGCACATATATATATAAAATGTATTATTTATGATGGCCAATGATCAGACAAAATGTCTTAATCAGAATCACTTACTACACAGTATAAAAGCTATAGCTACTAGTGGCATATAGTATAAGATAGGATAGTGCACTATATCAAAGGAATTATATTAAAGCTAGCAAAAAAGAAACAATTATTAAGTAGAGATTGATGTAATTCACCATACCAATCCTTGTGGACAGATCTCTTTCTCTCAGCCTCAAGGAGTATCCTTGAAGGGGCACTCCCACTTTAGGGGAGGAAACTTCATACACTCTACAAGAAGAATATGTTAGAAGAACTTAACCACATGAGAGTAGACTGGACTTCCATAGTATAAAGTGACTGATTGCCAGTCACATGTCTCCAGTTGCCTCAGTAATCAGGATGTTAATTCGGGTTTTAGCATAATTCAATACCAAAAGCAGTACATGACTCCTGCTCTCAATCTACTACTGATAGCCTTGCAAATAGGATATCGTCCAGTGGCTGAACCACATTCCAGGGGAGAGCATCCTGCTCCGCATCCTAACCTTGGTCCTGGGAAGGGTTATGGAAGAGATCATCCTAAGCACCATTTCATGGCACATGCAGGACAGCTTGGGAAACAAAGCTCCTGCTAGGCCAGCCTAATTCACCTTCTATGACAAAGTGACCAGCTTAGTAGGTGAAGGGAAAGCTGTGGATGTCATCTATCTAGACTTCATTAAAGTGTTTGTAATCATCTTCCACAGTACCCTTGTAGAAAAACAGGCTGCTCATGACTTGGATGGGTTTATTCTACAGTGGGTAAAAACCAGGCTGGATGGCTGGGCCCAGAGATCTGGTGGTGAATGGAGAAAACCCAGTTGTCAGTTGGTCCCTAGCAGTGTTCCCCAGGGCTCTGTTTTGCAGCCAGTCCTGTTCGACATCTTTATTGATGATCTGGACGTGGGGATTGAGGGTAGCCTCAGTGAATTTGCAGATGGCATCAGGTTGTGTGGGCGTGTTGATCTGCTGGAGGCTTTGTAGAGGGACCTGAACAGACTTGGTGTCTGTGGGGTGAGGATACTGCTGAATGTTCAGCTGCAACCCCAATGCCAGATCCTGCACTGGGATTGCAGTAATCCCTGCAGAACAACAGTCTGGGGCAGAGGCTTGAAAGCTTCTCATCAGAAAGGGACCTTGGGTGCTGGTTGAAGCTGGCTCAATATGAGCCTGTGTGTGCTTGTCCCCTGTACTCAGCAGTGGTGAGTCCACACCTGGAACTCAGTTCTGGGCCCCTCATTTTAAAAAGAACATGGAGGTGCTGGAGCACATCCAGCGATGGGCAACAAGGATTTTGGAAGGTCTAGAAAACTTATCTTATGAGCAACTCTTGAGGGAGATGGGTTTGTTTAGTCTCAAGAAGAGGAGGAGAGAGGGGAACCTCATGAGTCACAACACCTCTGGTAGGAGATTGTTGTGAGGTGGGGCTGGTCCCTTCTGCCATCCCTGCAGTGAGAGGACTGGAGGAAATGGCCTTAAACTGACAGGAGATTTAGCTTAGATATTAGAAATTTGTTTCCCTGTTAGCATGGTCCGGCATTGGGATAAGTTGAGCAGGGAGGTGGTGGACTCACCACCTCTGGAGGTGTTTAAGGGGGATCTGCATCAGACACTGACTGGATCATGTGGTTTAGGAATTACAGTGGCAGTGCTGGGTTGATGGGTGTACTGAATGATATTAAAGGTCTCTTCCCACCTTGGTGATTCTATGTCCCCAGTGATGGGGAGGGACAACTTTTGCGACCTCAGGTTCCTNCCCCAGTGATGGGGAGGGACAACTTTTGCGACCTCAGGTTCCTCCTATACAACTAGGCCTTGAACATTCCAGGGATGGGGCATCCACCAGTTTTTTTCATAACATGTTCTAGTGCCTCAGCAGCCTCACATTGAAGAATTTCTTCCTAATGTCCAATGTAAGCCTACCCTCTTTCAGTTTATAATCATTGCTCTTCTCCTGTCACTAACTTATTACTAGTTCCTCTCCATTATTCTTGTAGGCTCCCTTCAGGATCTAGAAGACCACAATAAGGTAATCCCTAAGCGTTTTCTCTTCCAGGCTGAGATAGAACGAGGCTCTTCTCCATGAAGATTTCTCCAGTGCATGCTGACAGTGCAAGAGGCCATTGNGGACCTCCTTGCTTTCTAAACTCCTCATAAGAGGAGCCTGGGTGCAGCTGAATTCAGTCTTAGCCCCAGATTTTTGTCAACAGTTTAAATAACTCTGTCCCACAAAATTAAAGGTGGCACGTAGATGCATATATATATCTTGCACATATATATATAAAATGTATTATTTATGATGGCCAATGATCAGACAAAATGTCTTAATCAGAATCACTTACTACACAGTATAAAAGCTATAGCTACTAGTGGCATATAGTATAAGATAGGATAGTGCACTATATCAAAGGAATTATATTAAAGCTAGCAAAAAAGAAACAATTATTAAGTAGAGATTGATGTAATTCACCATACCAATCCTTGTGGACAGATCTCTTTCTCTCAGCCTCAAGGAGTATCCTTGAAGGGGCACTCCCACTTTAGGGGAGGAAACTTCATACACTCTACAAGAAGAATATGTTAGAAGAACTTAACCACATGAGAGTAGACTGGACTTCCATAGTATAAAGTGACTGATTGCCAGTCACATGTCTCCAGTTGCCTCAGTAATCAGGATGTTAATTCGGGTTTTAGCATAATTCAATACCAAAAGCAGTACATGACTCCTGCTCTCAATCTACTACTGATAGCCTTGCAAATAGGATATCGTCCAGTGGCTGAACCACATTCCAGGGGAGAGCATCCTGCTCCGCATCCTAACCTTGGTCCTGGGAAGGGTTATGGAAGAGATCATCCTAAGCACCATTTCATGGCACATGCAGGACAGCTTGGGAAACAAAGCTCCTGCTAGGCCAGCCTAATTCACCTTCTATGACAAAGTGACCAGCTTAGTAGGTGAAGGGAAAGCTGTGGATGTCATCTATCTAGACTTCATTAAAGTGTTTGTAATCATCTTCCACAGTACCCTTGTAGAAAAACAGGCTGCTCATGACTTGGATGGGTTTATTCTACAGTGGGTAAAAACCAGGCTGGATGGCTGGGCCCAGAGAGCTGGTGGTGAATGGAGAAAACCCAGTTGTCAGTTGGTCCCTAGCAGTGTTCCCCAGGGCTCTGTTTTGCAGCCAGTCCTGTTCGACATCTTTATTGATGATCTGGACGTGGGGATTGAGGGTAGCCTCAGTGAATTTGCAGATGGCATCAGGTTGTGTGGGCGTGTTGATCTGCTGGAGGCTTTGTAGAGGGACCTGAACAGACTTGGTGTCTGTGGGGTGAGGATACTGCTGAATGTTCAGCTGCAACCCCAATGCCAGATCCTGCACTGGGATTGCAGTAATCCCTGCAGAACAACAGTCTGGGGCAGAGGCTTGAAAGCTTCTCATCAGAAAGGGACCTTGGGTGCTGGTTGAAGCTGGCTCAATATGAGCCTGTGTGTGCTTGTCCCCTGTACTCAGCAGTGGTGAGTCCACACCTGGAACTCAGTTCTGGGCCCCTCATTTTAAAAAGAACATGGAGGTGCTGGAGCACATCCAGCGATGGGCAACAAGGATTTTGGAAGGTCTAGAAAACTTATCTTATGAGCAACTCTTGAGGGAGATGGGTTTGTTTAGTCTCAAGAAGAGGAGGAGAGAGGGGAACCTCATGAGTCACAACACCTCTGGTAGGAGATTGTTGTGAGGTGGGGCTGGTCCCTTCTGCCATCCCTGCAGTGAGAGGACTGGAGGAAATGGCCTTAAACTGACAGGAGATTTAGCTTAGATATTAGAAATTTGTTTCCCTGTTAGCATGGTCCGGCATTGGGATAAGTTGAGCAGGGAGGTNGTTAGCAGGGGCCGGCATTGGGATAAGTTGAGCAGGGAGGTGGTGGACTCACCACCTCTGGAGGTGTTTAAGGGGGATCTGCATCAGACACTGACTGGATCATGTGGTTTAGGAATTACAGTGGCAGTGCTGGGTTGATGGGTGTACTGAATGATATTAAAGGTCTCTTCCCACCTTGGTGATTCTATGTCCCCAGTGATGGGGAGGGACAACTTTTGCGACCTCAGGTTCCTCCTATACAACTAGGCCTTGAACATTCCAGGGATGGGGCATCCACCAGTTTTTTTCATAACATGTTCTAGTGCCTCAGCAGCCTCACATTGAAGAATTTCTTCCTAATGTCCAATGTAAGCCTACCCTCTTTCAGTTTATAATCATTGCTCTTCTCCTGTCACTAACTTATTACTAGTTCCTCTCCATTATTCTTGTAGGCTCCCTTCAGGATCTAGAAGACCACAATAAGGTAATCCCTAAGCGTTTTCTCTTCCAGGCTGAGATAGAACGAGGCTCTTCTCCATGAAGATTTCTCCAGTGCATGCTGACAGAGCAAGAGGCCATTGGCACAAAGTGAACACAGCAAATTCCATTTAACACAAGGAAATACTTTTTTTGCTGTGAGGCTGCTCAAACACCAGCCCAGGTTGCCCAGGGACATTTTTGAGTGTCCATTCTTAGAGATAATCAGAAACTAGCTGAGTGCAGTCCTGGATTTAAACTGCTCTGCCTGACCTTGTGTGAGCAGAGGGTTTGAACAAAATGAACTCAGGCAAACCCTTTTTGCCTACAACATTTTGTGCTTTAACTTCACCCACATCCGTGCTTCTGTTTTGGGTGATAATGTTGATCTATCTGCTAGTTATTTTTGAGGATATATAAAGCGATTAAAAATATCTTTGCTCACTTCTAGATTCTTTTCTTTGAGAAAATGAATTTTCTCTTTTCTAAATATTTTTTGTGATGGAAAATAAATTTTTAATTGAGCTTTTGCTGTTTCAGTTTCTTCTTATAAATGCAGTGTTTATTTCAAGTTTCCTTTTTGAAACCATAGGAACATTTCATTTGAGAAAATAAATTATATTTCTTGGAGATGATGCTGGTCTTTTTTGTGGGAAGTAGTCATTTCATACATGAATGACAAGAATTTCACACTTTAAGTAGATTGCTTTATTTGCGATTATTTCTTATGCCTCTGGGTGACAGGTTTTAAAATTTACACATAGGTAATTTCAAATGGACATTATTATTTCTCATGTAATAGAGATTTGAGAATTATTATTCTCTACACTAAGCAGAAACGCTGTTTTTTTAGGATCATGCTGTCACAAAAATGTTTAATGGGAAGACTGAACATCCATTCTGAGAACAAATAGTAAGTGAAGATAACATGGCAATAAATACATATTCCCAGAGCAGTATAAAGGAAGAAGCAGAACTTCGTTACCATTTTAAAACACGTGAAGGGAGCAGCCCTCATTGTCAAATAGGGTCAGGCTGGCAGGAAATAGTGCTCTCCAGGTTAGGTAAGTGTCATGACAGCAGCAGTAGAAATAAGTAGAACTACAGACTATTTTCCATGCTTGTCTAGTTTAATGGCCATTAACAAAAAATGGCTAACAATGAATAGTGCGTTGTTTCATTTAATCTCCCCTCGCAGGTAGAGCCTCTTTTTGTAATATGGGAAATTACTAAATAAAGAATGAGCTTATAGACGTTAATGGTTAAAGTTACTCTGTGGTCCCTGTGTGCAAATTTAAAAGCATGTCACAGCAAAGAGGAGCACTCAGCAGAAGCGTACCTCTGTGTGTGGTACCTGGATAAAGCAGTGCTTTTCTTACTGGCATCAGCTGACAATTGGTAGGTGGCGAAGCCAGACGTGATTCCACTTCTAGTGCAAAAATTAAGATGTTAGATGTTGAAGTAAATCCCACCATCTGCTTTTCTTACAGTTTGTCTGGGATTACATGTGAGGCAGCAGCTGTGTGTTTCACTCCGAAGAGTGTCCAGTGTGGACACCAACCCACTCTGGCCTCTGTAGTCAGCAGATCACTACCAACAGTGGTATTGTAGGAACAAATTGTGATAATGGAGTAGTATTTATTCTTGCTCTGTCTTCTAGTGAGGTTTTTGCCCATTCTTTTCCCCTGCTTTTATACGTATATGTACATACATTATTTACAAAGGGAGGTTGTTTGATCTGATTTTGATCTGCATATTGATAAGTCCTAAAGCATGTAGAAGGAGTTAGCTGGTCTGAAATAACTGAAACAGTTGCTGTATAAGCAAGATTGCAATAAGATAAGCATATTAATTTTGCACGACTGTGGGATATTTCATATTAAGAACAAATAACCATGTAGTACTTCAAAGGAAATAAAACCATAAATTAGTCAAATACAGCCAATTAAATATTCTTGAACACAGATCAGTTGACCTCTTACTTGTTTTGATCCTGTCATCAAAGTTAAGCAGACTGTGTGTTAGTTTTTTTACAGTGCTTGAGTTGTATGTTGAGGCAGTTTTGAAATAACAGCTATTAATTTCCGATTCGTAAGGTTTCTCTTTCAAGGTTAATTGAAACAAACAACTTTCTTTTTCTAGGCCTCAGTCCAAAATACTCAAATGCATATTTCTGGCTGAATGCTTGGAGTCCACATTTCTTTGTGCTTGAATATTGAAGGAATATAAAACTATTGGGTGGACAGAATGGGTTTTTTTATTAGAAATCTGAGGTGGTTGGCAGTGAGCAGATGCCTTTCCAGTTGTGTTACAGTAAAAACAGCTCTTCAGTTAGTCACATCACCCAGAAGCCTGAATACTAGTTTCTTCTTGTTAGGTTGCTGTGTTATTTTGGAAATGAAGGAGTAGAATCACTCTCTTTTAACAAGAAATGTAATGGTTTTTCATGAGACAGCTAAATGGACCAGAATTTTAAAAAGCAAGGAGATTCTTCCAACAGCCAAATAGACATTCCTTGCACTAAGGTGGATAACATCTTAATCACACAGGTCTCAGTGACAAAGCTTGCTTGTATGTTACTGCAGCTCAGTTGTCATTCTTAGGGTAACGTTTGCAGGAAGTTCTCTGGAGTGTTATTCAGCATGCTAAAAAAACCCAACAAACTGAGGAACTGTGTCTTAATAAGCATGCTTTATCTTAACTCTGTGTATGCCGATGCACATCTTACTGACTACATAGTGTCAGTATTTGTAGAAGTTAAATATATTTGATGTTAAAATGCCTGAGGTTGTGATGAATTTTCCATTGATTTCATGAAAGTAGAAGAGTAGGTGAACCATATACTATTGCCTACTTCCTCCTTCCTACTTTTGACTTTTTTCAAAATCATGGATTCATAGGGATTTTGAAAGGTCATCTTGTCTGAATCCCTTACAATGAGCACAGGGATATCTTCAACTAGATCAGGTTGCTGAGAGCCCAGTCTGACCTTGAATGTTGGCAGGTATAGTTGGCAGATGACAAGTTATCAACTTGTTCCAGTGTTTCACCACCCACATT
>VXBI01001251.1:49497-98899 GCA_013397375.1 Toxostoma redivivum
AAAAAAAAAAAAAAAAATTATGTTGAGTTTAAACCAACTAACTATTATGATTTCATCACTACAGTCCCTACTAAAAATTTTCCTATCCCCATCTTTCTTGTAAGACCCCTCTGAAGTATTGAAAAGCTGCAGTAGGGTCTCCTTGAACCCTTTTCTTCTTCAGATGGAACATCCCTAACTCTCTTGGCCTTCCTTGTAAGAAAGTTGTTCCCTCCCTCTAGTTATTTTCATGGCTCTCCTGTAGACCCACTCCAACAAGTCCTTTCCTGTGCTGAGGACCCAGAACTCATCAAACTATTTGAGCTGAAATCTCATGAGACCAGGGTAGAGGAGCAGAATACTTTCCCTTGACCTGGTGGTCATGCTGCTTTTGGTTTAGCTTTCTGGGCTGCAGAAATTGTGCACATTGCGCATCTCTCTTAAGACTCCATGGGACTGAATAATAGAATGATAGAAGTGTAGAAAATCCCAAGTCAGTAGATAAGCACAAGAATCATCAAAATCCAGCTCCAGAACCTGCACAGGACAGCCCCAAGAATCACAACACATATCTGAAAGCATTGTCCAAACACCTCTTGAACTCTTTCAGGCTTGGTGCTGTGACAGCTTCCTTGGGGAGCCTGTTTCAGTGTCCAAACACCCTCTGGGTGAAGAACATTTTCCTGATATCCAACCCGAACCTCCCCGTCACTGTTACCGCAGAGGAGAGATCAGTGCCTGCCCCTCCTCTTCTCCTCACGAGGAAACTGCAGAACTGCAGTAAGGTCTTCCCTCAGTCTCCTCCTGTGGCTAAACAGACCATACAACCTCAGCTGCACCTCCTGTGGCTTCCTCTCAAGGCCCTTCACCATCTTCATACCTTTCCTTTGGACACTTTCTAATAGCTTTAGATCCTTCTTACACTGTGGTGCCCAAAACTACCCTGGTTTCAAGGTGAGGTCACCCCGTTGCAGGGCAGAGCGGGACAGTGCCTCCCTTTATATGCACCCAGTTTGGATGAACATGTGTTCTCAAGGTCTGGTATATAACCAGGAGAATTGGTGTGGCCAGCAGTAAAGACATTTCTTCTTATCTTAAACCAGTCCTCTTTCTACATTGGCTTCATTAGGAGCAGAACTGGGCCCAGTATTTGGGACTATTCAGGGCTGTAGGTGGATTATTTCTGTAAGTCTGGAATACAGAGCTTTTCTGGAGTAGAATTTTACAAACAGCATCTTTTGGTCTTGGAAAATTGCTCTTTGCTGAGTTCTGTCCTCCTGTCCTATCAGTGTAGCTTGTGCACTGATAGTATTTTAGTAGTGATTAAAAGCAGTGCTTTTATTTTTACTTGCCTTAGAAATATCATATTATTATGAATTGCTGTTGTGAACTTTTAAACTCAGGAGTATTCCTGAATAAATGCGATAAGGCACTAGGTAATCCTGGTTGCAGAATACATTCCTTCACTGAAATAAATCACATCATTTTTCAGCTTCACTGTAAATTCTTTTTTTTTTCCTCCAGTAAATTGTTCTTTTAAATTCATGTTAACTCTTTAATATCTCCTACCACTCCTGTTGAGCCTTCACTTTATATTTTTACATTTAAGATCTGTCATTATAGGTAATTTCAATGACAAGTTTTAGAAAAAAATATTACATTAGAAAAAATACTTTGGGAGATCTAGAGGGTAAGAGAAATTGTTTGCCCAGTGCAGTTCAGAGTGCATTATATTATGACAAACCCTTATATGACTTAAAAATACCAACATAGTCTGACCGTATATCCTGTTGTCATCTTATTTGAGTGCACAAAGTTAAAGTAGTATGCCTGCAAAGGAAATCAACCTCCATTTGAGCTTCATTGTTGCTCTTTATATTCCTAAAATCATGTTGCTTAAAAATTTATTGATTATATCCAAGTAATTTCCCCTTTAGAAATGACGAAGATAAGAGAAATAAGAGTTACAAGCTGGGGTCTTCTAATAGTGCATATACGTGTGGTGTTAAGTTTTAACAGTTACTCGTAGATGATCATGGTACGTCTGTCCCTACCAACTCAACTGTTCTGTTCTAATGAAACTGTATGCTTCCCATGTCTTTGATGCTTTCTCCTTGACTTCTGTATTTATCACCTGCAAAGGCACCGTCTTGTATTTAGTAAATAAAGATGTTGTCTTAGGATCTTCTAAAGCTTAAAATATGTCCTCTTCCAGGGCCCACTCTACTGTATTTGCATTATGTTTATATTTAATTGGATTACTCTTGCACCACAAAGCTCTGTTAATTGTCAAGGACATCAGCTATAGGAGAAGTTGGACAAGTGTGGAGTGACCACACAATCCCTGTCTTAAAGAACATGTAACCTTTTATAGGAGACAACACACAGCCAGGTACCAGGGAGCCTAAGAAGTGATGGGATAGCTAGAGAGGTGGTAGTCTTAGCCCAGAGTAGCTCTGCTAGGACCCAGCAGCTAAGATTTCTTGCCTTCATTCAGCAGTCCAGTTCTCACATTTCCCAGTTACAGCAGTGCTTGTGGACATACTGTACTGCTTTCTGCACATTGTGTATTAAATAGAGGTGGAAGGCCAAATTAATTTTTGGTAGAACTTAGGTGTTACAGTAGAATATAATAATGGGGGAACTGGATTCAGTTTTAGGCATTTCCTTGTGCTGACATCCCTTCCTCAACAGCAGATTTTAATTGCGTGCTGGGCTTTTCATTGCATGCTGAATAGATTTAACGTAATGTCATGTTACACTGTTCTATTTGTTTGAAAGTGAAGAAATTTGGGGTTATGATCTTGGTAATTCTTAATGGTAGGAGTAAAAGAATAAAAGATGCTTACCAGATTTCAAGCATTAGTTGAAATGCATACTGTGTACTTAAATTAAAGATGTAAAGTCTTTCATTTCTGCCCACAGATCTTGTTCATCTTGAGCTACTATAGCTCCTGATGCTTAGGAAAGGACCATATGTTTATTTTGTTATCTGAGACCTATAATTGAAAAATGTAACCTTATCCCCTAATTAAAAAGCAACTGTCATGGCATTCTGGCATTTAAAGCCTAAATCTTTAATATTAACTGTGCTGAAGGAGACTTAGAAGTATTTTACATCTGATTCACTTTATATTTGATTGAAAGTTTAAGTAAATTACCAAATATTTTGTTAAAGTAGTTCTGACATGTGGAAAATAAAATCCCATGTGGCATTTAGTAGGATTTCTTTGAGTTACAACTGAAATAAAGATTTAATTGACAGCAGATCTTTTATTGTTATTTGTTCTTGGTTTATATGTATCCATAAATAATTAAAATTACGCATTTTCAATTACTGTTTTATTTTGGCTCAGTGAAGGACATTTTCCCTGTGCTCCCTCTTGGATTTAGCATTTCACATGCTACACTGAGACTGTTTTTTTCTGAGATACTGGATCAGTTGAAGCTTCTGAATTCACTACAGCCTTGTGGCAAAGGCATCACTACAAATCAGTTACACTGTTTTGTTCCACACTTTTGCATTGAGCAGTCAGAACAAGAACCTGAATCTGGTGTTTGTACATATCCTGCCTCCTATATCAGTCTCCTCATTCACTCAGTTAATTGCCTGACAGGAAATGCTCACCTGTAGGGCCTTGTTCTTACCTATGAGCACTAGTAGGGGTTATGTGATAGAGCTGATCTGACTTTTAAAGCATTCCTGCAATTTGTGCATCAAGTCTACTTCATCCTCAAAAGGCACACCGGCCCCTAGGGATTGCTGATGGTGTGCCTGTTTATTTGAGACTGTGTGGAGGGAAAAATCCAAAGCTTGATCTACCTTAGAGACTAAATCTGTGAACAGTTGTAAGCCTTACATCTGTTGGTAATATGTGCCATCAGTCCAGAGTGGGTTTTAGTGTTTGCAGAAGTTGATGGATTTGTTCCCTGCATCTAATACATCCTTGCTAGTATTATTAGAAATATTAGTATTAATCTGGAAATTGCTCTTTTTATCCCTTTTTTCCCTAACTCATGTGATTCTGTTGAATGTTAGCAACAGGATTTGAGCTCAGGTGTCTAGTTTTAGCTGAGAAAGAAAACAACAGGGGAAATTTGTTTTGAAAAATCAATGACTGCGTGTTTGAAAAGGAGAAAGACGACTTTGTTTGCAAGTACTACTATTTGTTGCAATGCAACATATGCAATATGTTATTAATACTGATAATTCTAGTATTATCCCTTTTCTGTGTAGTAGTTTTTAGCTTGATTTCTCCTGGTGAACTGGTTCACAAAATTTTTAAAAGACACTTTTTTCCCTGAATACATATATATGATGTTTATGTGGTTTTCTTCTTTTAGTTGTCAATTCTGAGAGCCGACCAGATTTCTTTAACCTGTATAAAACATATGTGTGTGCATATGTCTCTCTGCAAGTCAAGTTGCCAGACAAGGAAACGCTCTTTTTGGGGTTAAAATTTTGTGGAATATTAAATTACTAGCTTCCAAAATACAGTTAGGAACATTTATAGGTTCAATGTCAGACATTTCTGCTGACAAGCTAGAGACAGTCATCTGTGTTGCTTTGATGTTGATTCTGGAAACACATTATTCATCTCATGTCAGCCGCTGCTGACAGTTGCAATTTTGGTTGCAATTATTTCTACCTTGAATTTGACCAGTTGTGCTTATGATCCTCCTGTGAATCCTATTCAGATTGTTTCTGCTTCTGGTGGTGTGCTGGATTCAGCCATCTCAAAGCTCTCAAAATAGTCACAGCTCTGAGTACCATCCTTACCATATGGTTTGGATTATGCATGGTGGAGTTCTACTGTGTTAAATTGTATCCAAAAAGTACACCTTTTGCATAAAACTCCAAGAATAATAATGAGAAATCTTATTTGGTCATAATAATTGAATTGAGGTGTTCAATTTTACTTTGTTAAGAAAAGAAATTAAAATCTTGTATCAAAGCGAACACATTAATCTCTTGCCCTTTCTTTTGCAATAACTGAACACTATTTTCAGAAAGCTTTCCATAGAGAAAATGTCTTTGTTTTGGTCATTGACTTTCTCTTCAGCCTTTGTGTGTTTCACAGTCTTTAAGTTTTGAAAAGACAGAAGATAATATTTTGGGAAAGTAATGATGCAGGACTGTGGACTGACTTCGTGGATTTTGTACATCACTAAGTGGAATGAAGTCCTTTTGTCAGCTGTGCATGGGTAGAGCAAATTTCTTTTGCTTCAATGGCTTCTTCCAATTTGGAGTGAAAAAATAAGTTTGAATGGTTGAGATCTTTCTGTTACAAATCTTGAGATATTTGGTAACCAGGAATAACAGTTACTTTACTAAAATTTTGGAGTTTTTTTTTTTTACTGGAATTTTTATGAACAGAATAATTTCTTAAGTGACTAATTCAATTTTACTTTTAAAAATTATTTCAAAATTTTATTTAAAAATATAATTTCATTTTAATTGAATAAATTCAGATTTTAGAAAATAAAATCTCTAGGTCACTTCTTGATTCTTCTTTACATGACACATTTAAAGTAGCTATATTTATCTCTTCTGTTGACTTTTGAATATAGTGTGTGGGCAATTTTTAATCCATTTAATTTCAGTGAAAAACTGAAGCTCATTGAAGCTTTGGTTTGTTTTCAGACTATTTCTATGTTATATGGTCCATATATGTTTTTAACCTTTAAATTTACATTTTAATGTTCATTCCTACTTCATCTATTTATCATTTCATGTGGTAACACAGTCCTTTAATTTGTGTAGGACAGTACATACAGAATCATACAATCATACAAAAATATTCTGAGTTGGAAAGGGACCACAGGTATCATAGAATCCTGCTTTCTACACAGAAAGCCCCAAGAGTCACACCATGTATCTGAGTACATTGTCCAAATAAACCTTGATCTCTGTCAGGCTTGGTGCTGTGACCACTTCCCTGGGAAACCTGTTCCAGTGCCTAGCCACCCTCTGGTAGCTGGCATATACAGTCAGAATTTGTCAAATACATTTGGCATTCAGCCTTTGTCTTACTTCAAAAACTGATAATAATTTGGTTTGAGCTGGTGTCAGTAGTCACAGTGATACACTGACAGCTAGACTCTGCTTCTCTGGAGGGAGGTCACAAGTCCTGCCTGCAAAACTGCTTGTGCATGGTCTCCATTCTCCACATGCTCACAGTCCTGCAAAGACCCTGCTCTTTGGACAGCATGGACTTTTCATGGAATCACAGCCTCCTCTGGGCTTCCAGCTGCTCTGACTTGAGGTCCTCCACAGGCTGCTCCAAGGGCTGCTGGGGCACAGCTGCCCTACCATGGCCTTCACCATGGGCTGCAGGGGAATTCCAGCTCTGGCACCTGGACAACCTTGTCCCACTCCTTCAATGACCTTGATGTCTGCACGGCTGTTGCTCTCACGTTCTCACTTCTCTGTCTGGCTGCTGTTGTACAGTAATATTTTCCCCTTCTTAAATTTGTTGTCCCAGATGTGCCACCACCATCATTGAGGGGCTCAGCTCTGATCAGAGTGCTCTCTCTGGAACTGGCTCCATCAGACACAGACAGAAACTTCTAGCATCTTCTCTCAGAAGCCAACCTTGTACCTTCAGACACAGACAGAAACTTCTAGCATCTTCTCTATGAAGCCAACCTTGTAACCTTCCCTGTACCAAAACCTTGCCTTGCCAATCACTGCAAAACATTACCAGTGCACTTTGCACAATTAAGCTGTAATGTCTACCAAATAAATAAATCTTTAAAAAATATACTGACATTTTATGTTTCTGTTAAGGAAAATCTGCAATGCAGAAATTTCTAGACTTGAATGTGTTGTGCCTTTTCACAATAGCTATTTCCTTTCATTGTCAGTCTTTTGTCTGATTTTAGTGGGTCCTGCTGAGAATAAACTTAGCATTTGGAAATGTGCAAAATTAAAAGCTTCTGATGAGCTTCACAATAGAGACACTTCTGGTTTTACCTTTCTGTAGCCTTCTCTTTTCCCACTGCTTCACTCAAGTCTAACAGTAGCAGTGAGAGAAAATTGTAGGTAGCTGAGGTTGTTCTTACATGCTGCTGTCCTCCACAGTGTTACCACACAATTACTTGGAAAGTAGAAGTGAGAAAACCCATGGGTTGAGATGAGGACAGTTTAATAGGGACAGTTTAGTAGGGAAGGCAAAAGCTGTGCATGCAAGCAAAGCAAAACAAGGAATTAATTCACCATTTCACATGGGCAGGCAAGTGTTTGGCCATCTCCAGGAGAGCAGGGCCCTATCATGCATAATACTGACCTGGGAAGACACAAACTCCGTTACTCCAATCACCCTCCTTTTCCTTTCTTCCAACTTTCTGTGCAGATCATGATGTCATCTGCTGTGGAATATCTCATTGAGCTAGTTGGGATCATCTGTCCTGGCTGTCCCAACTCCTTTTGCACCCCCAGCCTGCTCTCAGATGAGGAGGGGTAAGGAGCAGAAAAGGCTTTGTCTCTGTGTAAGCCCTGCTCAGCAGTAATGAAAGCATCCCTGAATTACCAACTCTGTTCCAGTGTAAATCCCAATTCCAGCCCCATACTGTCTACTGTAAAGAAAATTAACTCCACCCCAGCCAAAACTGGAACATTCATTTAATGAGAAAATGATGCTTGTGTTTCAGTAACTTGGGGAGAAACAAACATTTGCTGTTCTATTCTATTTCAGCATAATACTGGAGTTTTGCCTACTGGTTCTCTTTAATAACTCTAATAATAGTTCTCTCTAATAGCAAGAATAGGTGTATTAAGGTTACCTTTGTGCTTGGATAGTGTATTATTAGGGAGATGAATCACTGAGGTTTTATTGTGTCTGACACTTACAGAAAAGCATTGTTTTCAGACCCCGTATCCTATGACATTTTTAAATGCATGTGAAAGTTTCAAGTATATTTAGGCCTACATGGCTGATTTCATTATTCATAAACATATTTCTTTGTAGTTGTTATATTAATAAATTGAGTTTGAGTAATTTTTTCCTTAAGGTGTTTCCTTAGTTATATAAAAGTACTGGAGGATTTAATTTTCTTCTATAATAACACTTAATCCTTATCTAGTGACTCACATTATTTAAAAATGCATTGTGTTTTTGTTTTTCAGCTTCCTTTGAAATACCTTCCCTTCCTCCTTTTACTTCTGTTGCACTTGTGTGTAGTGATGGCACACCTTCATTGTAGTTAGAATTGACAATGAGGGTTTTATTGTCTTTGATCTTCTGATTGTTGAAACTTCAATTTATTCCGATCTAATATTGGCTTTTCCAGCCGTATTTCTTTCTTTGCAAGATAATTTGCTCTTTTCCTCTTGCTGTAAGAAAATGGTTAATGCCCCTGATAATTAGTGCACGTGATATAATTCTGGTGTTGAATTTGTTGCTGTTCTGGGGGATGTGCACTCAGAGCCTGAGGGGTGGTAAACCATTAATCTGTGAAGCACTGGCTGCATTGTGTATTAGTCTGCTTGTAAGCAGAGATAAGGTGTGGTTGTCTGTGCACAGCAGGATGCTTAGTTCTTTTCTACCATCTTGGGCAGAGGAAAAGGATGGTGACAGGAGTTGCTGTGAGTAAATGTCTCATCCTTATGAGAAGGTGCATCATCAACACAGCTGTTGTTGCAAGGTCATGAGGGTGTTCAACAGCTTAGGTCTTTATACCTGTAGTGAACTTCCTGAGGATCTCAGTGATGCTGAACCAAGTATTTTCTACCTCTACTTCAAGTAGCACTTAGCTGGTCCCCCAGAAAATTGAAATGTCTGCTTCACAATATGCAAAGTAGAAGTGGCAAATTGTATTTATCTTCTAAGATTGAGTTATGAAACACTTTATTGTTCAAGTTAAATGTTTCAGTAGCAACTGTATGAAAACTCTTCTGTGTGATTTTGCCTCTCTAAAGACAACACATTTCTCTTTTCTTAATTAGGTCTTTATTAATGTGCTGAGTCACCCAAAATGTTCATAAGAGAATAATGGAAGCCCCTGAATACCTTGATTTGGATGAAATAGATTTTAGCGATGATATATCGGTAAGTACAACTCTTATTTTATTTATTAAATGAATTGTTCAAGTTGAGACAACCTTAGATATCTCAGTCCTGATGTAAAAAGCAACACTCTTGTTAGAAGCCACATTTCTTTTTATTTCATATGTGAATATTTAGATAGGTTGAATTTAGAATAAAAATCAGATGTTTTGTGAAGGAAGTCTGTCTAAAAAGCTTGAAATGAAAATTTGATTCCTTCAGATAGTAAAAATTACTTGTAGAAAAAATTAATAAATTAGTTTAATTTCTGGGTTGCTTCTCTCCTGTATTGTCCTGAATGTGCTATTTGGGCTGTAGTGCTAGCCTTAGACACAAAAATTTTAAGTTTACTTTTTTTAATCTAATGTATTTCAGTTGTAAAAAACACATTTCTCTCACCTTTGCCCTTTTCACAGTAGCCATTTCCTAGTTCACCTAAATTTTATCAATAGGTGTGATGTGATAGTGTACAGAAAGAGATAGACTTCAAGGGATTCATAGGCAGCAGTTATCCTTAGTGTCACAAATAAAACAGCCCTAATTGCAAGCAAAAATACTGTGTTACTGTCTACATTTTTAGTGTTTCTATAGGAGGCACTGGTACTGTGTATTTCTCTTACTCATAATACTACTTCTACTGCCAGTGTTTCTGCTCTTAGTGCAATAGAGTTGTTGATATGTTCAATGTTTGATAAAAAATAGACTTGAATACATAAATTAAATCTCCTATAAGATGATTTATTAATTCAATTTTCAGATTAAAGTATGCCACCATCTCCTTCCACATGTTTCATTGTTTTATAGTAATTTTTTTTTTTTACAAAGGGCCTGGTTTTCCCGTTAGCATTTGGGACTCTTGATTCATTTTAAAACATTCCAGATGCTTTATTCACTGACAAATTCCTTTTGAAGAGATTTTTTTTTCTACCTGTTGTACTCTTGAATTTTTATTAAAGCAGAATATTGTAAATGCCCAAAATATTACAAGACAATGAGGCAATCTTGAGTGAATACCTTATTATGGGCAACTTTTTTCATATCACTGTTACATGCCAGATTATGTCCTGGTATCTGTTTCTATACTCAGTTTAGTAAAACTGTAAAACATAATAGATGTAACCTTTCCATGTCTCTCCCACTGTGGCTGTTGCTGCGTACTGGTGGGTTAGGTTACTCGCTTTCCTGCTGAACAGCTCAGGCTGCCTGCTTTAATAGGCTGTTCTTTCAGTGGATACTGAACATTAAATAAAAAATCATCACAAATGATTAAGGTAGCAGTTTTACCCCCTGTTTTACCAGGTAAGAGGACAAAGGATTTGTTGCCAGAACCTAGATCAACAAGAGAATTCATGGTTACTCTAGTGCTCTACTCACATCTCATCATGCACAGTTTAGAAATACCTGACCTTCATATTTTCTCATTAGCCTGCTCTGGTAAAAGCAGCTGCATAATGTCTGTATTAGTAAATTATATTATTCGTGTTAGCCCTCTGGTTCTAATCCAGTGCAGAAAAGTGACTAATAATAATGGCAGCAAGAAGGCTGTTAAAATGATGTACTTACAAATGTACCTCATTTAGAAAGCCACTGTTTGTAGTCCAGAGCCTTGTCATCCATTTCAGCAAAACTGACCAAAATGTAATAATCAAAAATATAGACAGAAAGGCAGGAATTTTTTTTGAAAAGCAAATATATATGTAAGTAAGGGAAGAGGGGTGGGGGGGAGTTTGTTAGGGTTTTTATTTAATTTTTCTTTGGGTTTTTTTGGGGTTGTTGGTTTTTTTTTTTTTTAATGTTACATTTGTACACCAGAAAAGGAAACTACATTTCTCCAATATCGTGAAATCCTCGAATGGTTTTGGTTGGAAGGGACCTTCAAAGATCAGTCAGTTCAAATCTCCCTGTGATAGGTAGGGATACCTTCCACTAGATCAGGTTGCTCCAAGGCTCCTTGTGAGAGGTTGACATTGACTGGTCACCAGATGCCCACCAAGCCCCTCTGTCACTCCTACTCCATCAAAAAGCTTGTGCTTTAAGAAGAGGGACACCACTCACCAGTTAGTGTCATGGGAAAAAAAGACTCCTCTGGGCAAAATTAATTTATTGCCAGTCAAACAGCACAGGATGGTGACAAACAAGAACAAATCTAGAAGTACCTTTTCCTCACCCCTCCCTCTTTGCAGTCCCTACGTCACTCCTGAGTGGTTTACCTTGTCACCTTGATAAGCACAGGGGGATGGGGGAGGATGGGATTTGCATTCAGGTTAAGTACTAGTTTGAAAGCAAGCCAGTGGGAGATGCCAAGTCAGAAATACAATTTAATAGGAAAACTAAAATAAATGCAATAATACAGAAACACTGATGGAGTTAGAATACAGCTTGACACCCTGTCTGTATGGGCATTGGTCGCAATCCAATTAAATGGTGGCTGCTGTCCTTCTGGAGTGACAGCTGGGGTTCTGCTGAAGCAGTAGAAGGGCTTCATCTTCCTCTGAAGATCCAGTGGTGGTTATGGAGCTCTTGTCCTCTGAGAATTCAGTGGATAAGGCTGCCTGTTGTATTCCAAACCTCAGATTATATCCAGGTAAGAATGTTTGGTTCCTTCCCCTGAATGGAATATCTCACAATGGGATGATGTAATTTTATCAGTCGTGCAGTGGGATGCAATGGCTCATTGACAGAAGGTATCCCCTGGACTCATCAGGAATGAGTCATGAAAGGGATAAGGAATGCTACCCTACCTGGTTTTAGCAGCTTATGAAGATGGTGATAGAATACATACTTTTGGGTACATCTTATGTTGTAACCTAAGACAGGTAATCACAGAGCGTCTCTTCTGTTCCCTCCTCATCTTCTTCATGCCTGCATCAGCATGGGGTCCCACCCTCTGTGGACTTCTCCATTGTGAGTCCTTCCCAAGGACCACAGTTCTTCATGGACTGCACCAGCATGCATTCTTTCCATGAGATACAATCCTTCAGGAACAGACTGCTCCAGTATGCATATCACACAGGGTCACAGTTCCTGCCAGAAAACCTGCTCCTATGTGGTCTCCTCTCCACAAGGATTAGTTTCTGCCAGGAGCCTGCTCCAGCATTGTTTTTCCTCAGGCTGCAGGTTTCTTCAGGGCACATCCAAATGCTCCAGTGTGAGCTTTTCTACAGGCTGAAGGCTGGATACCTGCTCTACCATGGTATTCTCCCGTGACTGCAGGGGCTGCAGCACGTGGAATACTGCCTTCCCCTACTTCTTCACTGACCTCGGTGTCTCACTTTTTATTGTTCCTCTCTCCCAGCTGCTCTTAAGCAGTGATTTTTACCCTTTCTTAAATCTGTTATTCCAGAGGCACTACCAACATCTCTGATGGGCTCAGCCTTTGCCAACGGCTAGTCCTACATGGAGCAGCCTCCACTCTTACTTTTCTACATAAACCAAATAAAATCACGTGTGCTGGGCATCCACAACTTCTCTGGGCAACCTGTTACAGTGTCTCACTATGTTCATTGTAAAAAATGTCCTTGTATTCAGTCTAAATTGATGTTCTTTCATTTGCCTGTTGTCCTGTCACTACAGGCCCTAGAAAACTGTCTTTCTGTATTTTTCTTATAAGCTTATTTTTCTTAAAGCCTTATAAGCCTTTTTTATATTGGAACAATATAAGAAAGTGTCCCTGCAGCCTCCTGTTCTCCAGGATGAAGAATCCAGGCTCTATCAGCCTCATTTCACAGAAGAGGTCGTCCAGCCTCCTGGCTATTTTCATGATCTTCTTCTGGATGTACTAAACAAGTCCATGTCTTTTTTGTTCCAGCAACCCCTGAGTTGGAGGCATTACTCCAAGTGGATTCTCCCAGGAGTGAATTCTGCAGGAGGGTCACCTCCCTTACTCTGTTGGCCAGACTTTTTGTACAGCCCAGGATATGACTGACTTTCTGCAAGTGAGCATTGACAGTTTATGTCAAATTGTTCATCCTTCAGGATGCCAAGTCTACAGGGTTTCTCACAATATCTGAGTCTGTATGGATACTGGGCATTGCTCTGACACATGGGACACATGGACACAGGATCTTGACTTCTTGAACTTAATGATGTTCACATGGGCCCACACCACAACCCATCCCAAGGTCCCTCTGGACAGCATTCCATCCCTTCAGCAAATCAATCACTCAGCTTGGTCTCATGTGAAAACTTGCTAAGGGTGCCCCCAATCCCATTATCTATGGCCTTGACAAAGATATTAAATACTATTTGTAGCAGTAGACATCCTTGAGGGACGCCACTCATTGAGTTTCACTTGGAGATTGAACTGTTGATTGTAGCTCACTGGACATGGCCAATTCCTTGTTCATCTGTCCATCAAACCCAGATCTCCAAATAAGAGGCAAGGAGGTTGTACTTGGATACAGTTTGCCACAGGCATTACAGAAGCTGAGGCAGAAGACATCTGTATCTCTCTTACTCGATTGTAGGTGGCCATTATCTTAGGCACTGTTTTCCCTTTGTGAAGCCATGCTGGCTATCTCTAATCACCTCTCTGCCATCCATATGTATCAGTATAACTTCCAGGAGGATCTCTTCCGTGCTCTTACTGGGCACTGAGGCATGGCTGACCTGCTAGGAGTTCCTGCAGCCCTTCTTTTCATCTTTGCTAAAAGAGAATGTGATATTCACTTTTATCCAGTCACTGGAGACTGAATGCTATGACTGTTAAAATATTATTGAGAGTGACTTAGCAGCTACATCTACCAACTCCATCAGTGTTCTGGAATGCAAATATGGTGCTTATTTTGTAAACTAAGATGGATCCATTCCTGATCTAAATGGCATAGTATATTTGACTGTAGTTCAGACAGCAGAATAGGTTTTTGTTTACATTAAACAAAAGTAATATTCTGTCTGCAGTGACATTAAGCAACCCAGCTGAATATTTTAATTTATTTCTTCATCAATAACTGCTCACAGAAAGGAAGGGGGGGAAATCAAGCCTTGTGGTTGCATTAAATGATAGATGCATTATCAAATGTATGTTTTATGCTTTCACTTTTTTCCTATTTTTCCTGATTTTGACTATAAATTTATTCCTGCTCTGAAGTTTTATGCTGTTGATATGGTTTCCTGAAGGTTTCCTAACCCTTTGATTGAAATGCAGGATTTACATTGCACTGGCAAACTGAGAACACTGAAACAATTTTATTTTTTGGTCTACAGAAATCGTAGAAGATAACCTCATTATAACCAGAGTTCTTCATCCTAAGATACTTGTAAATTGTTAGAGATTGAGTGTATAGATAATTGCTCAGATCATTCTCTTAGCTCTGTATGAATGAAAGCCAGGCTCAGTGGTGTCAGTGTGAGACTGCACCTCATTTAAAGGTTTGTGCGATGCAAGTGCAGTAATTGAGTTCAGGTCTAAGTAAACAGTTGTTCAATGACTAGGTATTTTGGAACAGCTCTAAAAAGTCTTGTGAATGCTCACCTGGCAGGGCGACTATGCATGGTCAGGAGTATGCCCAAGCTGCTTTTATTCAACACAGGCCCCCTCCTGAGCCTGCTGCACCCTTCCTTGGCACAGGAAGAGCTGGGTCACCCCTCAGGCTCACACACAGCCAGACTTTGCCTACCCAGCCACCAGCCATGCTGGGCTCAGTGTGCAGGGTCCTACATCACTGTGCAGGCACAATCATTAGCTGCAGCAGATTTATTTATTTACCATCCAGCTGAAGCTCTCTCTTACATCTCTCTCTTTTCTTCCTGTCTCCCATTTCAGAATGAAGCAAAATGCAGATGTCCACTGAGTTGTTCATAGGAAGTGTTAATTTTAGACAGACATTTTGTACCCTTAACAGTGTTAGTGGTGTCTATATAGGTCCCCTTTGAAGCTAAAGGGAAGAATAACATATCAAGTGTCTTTATAAGATGCACAGCACATAGCACAAGTAACCTAACCAGTGCTCCAAAGATACTCATCACAGCTGTAAAAAGGACATTTAGTTTGGGGAGGTAATATTTCCCACATGCACCATACCAGTCTAATCTCTTTCCTTCTCTGTTTTTGTGTCTTGAAGCTGCTTAAATTGGCACTACTATTGAGAAAAATCTTCCTGCAACATCAGGCCAAGTACTGTTCTTTATTTTTCCTCAGTATAACTTGCTATTCCCAAATAAATGTCTCAGAAATATGGTGGCACAGTTAATAAATTATTTTAAAAGTGCATTGTAAAGTTAATTTAATAGGCTTTAAATATCTATGAAGTGTTTTGTTTTCCACTATCACAAATAAACGGAAATGAGACTGTTTACTTGGAAGCACTTGGAAAAAAATTAGCTGTAATGGAGGAAGGTGCTTGTTTTCAAAATTTTCATAAGTATCAAAGTCAAAACAAAGAACTATGCATTTAGGATCAGGACAGAGTCATTGGTGTCTTTATCCAGTCAGGATCATTGGTGGTGGTAAATTATTTGAATTCTAATACTGTAAACGGTTGGACATGGTCCTTCATGCTTTTAGGGGTGTCATGGTTATGATAACATGCTCTGAGAGTCTCACTCTGCATACAGCTTTGCACTTTGACTCCATTTAGGATACAAGAGAATGTTGAAAAGTAATTTTTGTTTCTTAATTTACTTGGGTTTTTTACTATTTTGTATAATATTTCTCTGCTACTGCTCATGATCAGTTGCTGCTGCTTTCTGATACTTCCAGAAAACAAATGCATCTGCAAGTGGTGGACAAGTGTCACAGAGCAGAGCAGATACTTTAATATCTATTAAAGATATTTTTCCTCATGTGTTTTGTTTAAAATTCATTGCATTAAAATTTGAAAACCATGTGAAATTTAAAAGGTTAGCATTGGCATTAATTCAGATTCTGTTGCACTGTGTTACATAATGAACAAATGTATTGTACTATAAGGGAAATCCCATTTTTCCATGAATTAGCAATGTCTGTTGGAAAAAGCTTGGAATATCTTGCATATGCATGGAATACTTGCTGTTACCTCTTCACTCATTTGCTGCTGATACTGCTCTTCCATCTTACAAAGTTCTTAAGGGGCTTATTAGAATTCACTGTCTCAGGTTGGACATAGGCAGGCCTTAAATGCAGAAAAGGAACCCGGACATCAAACAGTAATCAAAAATTCCATTACATGTGTTGTCTTAGGAACAAGCTCTTCGTTTGCTACTGAATGTCACTATCAGCCACAACAGACTTCAATTAAACAGCAAAGATCACAGTATGCATTGACTAACAAAGTAACATGATGTGCTGAGCTCTTATATTGTCAGTTACGTCCTTGGGCATAGCCCTCAGCCCTGGCATTGGAGTGGTTATTCCAGTGGTGAAATGTGAGAAGTGATGTTTAATTTTGTATACAAAAAAAAAAAAAATTGAAATTATTGAATGAAGAGTTGGAAGTAATTAATTTTAAGTGCTGTTAAATAAGATTCAGTTTTAAATTCTGTTTCAAGGAAGGGTTGCAATCTCAACTTCTTTTGATGTCCTGTGTAACCTTGAAATTTACGGTTTAAGAAAAGCTAGAAAACATTACTGGTGATTAGAACTGGAACTAGATATGTGAGAAATCAGTTCTAGTGGGAAGAGCTGGGAATTGATTGTTTTTATGGTTGGGAAAGGTCCACTTGAAAAAGTAATTTCAGTTGCTTCTTGGACCAAAAGTCAGTTCTTTACATTTTAGCCACAAAATACAGAAGGCAGAAATGTAAATTTGCAGAAGTCTTTGAGGACAGAGGTAAGTGGGAGGAAATCTGTTGATGAAATCAAACCAATATTATTAAAATGCATAACAAATTTATAAACAATCAGTAGATTTTTGCTGGTGGGACGACTAACTGAATACATTTTAGAACAATGTTAAAACAGAGAAAAAATCTGTTTTTCCAAGAACAGGAAAAAGACAAAAAGAAAGATGGCTTTCTGTTTTTGAAGTTGCCTGACAGAACACATAGCAATAGAATACAAAAGGCCTCTTTCTAATTGAATTACAAACTGTGTAATAGTTTAAACTGCAACAGCTGGTGTTATGAAGCTACCATATTCCTTGGAGACATGCTCCTTGGATTCTTTTAAGATTCTTACTAGACCAGTTCAACATTGCATTCTAAGTCTTTGTGCTGAAATAGCAAGATGTATAGCTTAACAGCTCAGACTTTATTAAACAATAACTAAAGTGAAACCCAGCACATGGTGTTTGTCCATGTCTGTGTTTAACTTGTATTTATTTGTCTTTAGTAGCATCCTTCTCCCCGTCTCTGCTCCATTCTTTCTTGCTTTAGGCTGTCATATCCTGAAGCAGCCTTATAGACTTTTGTTTAATGGGGATTGGAATCACTGGGTAGTTCTGGAGTGCTGCTACACATTTTAATTAATAAGTTCAGTGTTGATCCTGGGAATACTTATGAGGGTTTCTTCTTGTGGTTTAGGTTTCTCAATACATCTCTGAATTAAGTCGGCGAGGGAAAAAGTAGGGCCTGGGAGTTTTCTAGGCTTAATGAAGTAACTACAGTCATTTGAATAAAAGTCTTAAACTTGCACCAGAAAAATATGTTACTCTACAATTGGTCACATGAGCTTGAATTTAGATTTTTTTGAAGGAGATTGCCAGCTGTGCTTTAGAAATATGTCAAACACTGAATGACAAACTGTCAGCAAATCGCAAGACAATGTATCACCGTTTCTTTTTTGTGTGGAAGGTTCATACAGTTTTATATGTAGTTGTTTTGCTTCATTGGTCAACAGCACACCAACTAAAAATACCTCTTTCTTTGAAAACATACGATGTTTATGTATTCTTAGAAACATTTCAGTTGTGCTAATCCTAAATGCTTTTTTTCTATTTAAGTTTCCAAAATACTGTTTTTAATAGGGTCTTTTTTGTATAAGCAATGTAATTGATATTTCTTTCACAGACATAATGGTTTTCATTTGTTTAAGTGGAGGTTCCTGTAACATTTAAACTTTTAATTAAGGAAGACTTGCTATAAAGCAACTGCATATCGGAATGTATGGTTTTATAACACTGGATCCCATGTCTTTCCAAAGGTATTCCACAAGTATATAAACTAAAAAATTATGTTTGTTAAAATGCCTATGACACCTCTTGGTTTGTTTCTTTTCCATTTTTGAATGGTTAATGCAGTGAATAACATGCTGATTCATATCAGATGTGTTTTGTCACATCAAAATAATAATACAAGTTTGCTTTAATGAAGGCCGGTTAGAGAAATGAGCTGTTCTCCTGATATGTGTGGGTACATACACCCCTCTGTGAAATCAGACCTCTACAGCACAGATATTCTGCATCCCTTTTACATATTGGTTTGTGACAGCTTGAATTCTAATTTTTAAGCATGGTAATTGTTGAAGTGCAGCACCATATTAGGTGCACAGGTGGGCAAAGTGAAACCCTTGAAGTTTATGATGAAACCTGAATGTGGTCTGACCTCCAATGTATCTTTCATTTTGTTGCATTGTATTTGCGCCTTGAATAATAGTGACCTGCAGGAAGAAGAAATCTGAGGTAAGGAGGTGCTTTTCTCTAGCTTTGAAAGTCTGTTTCGTATGTCTCAAGGTGGGGAAAAAAAAGCAGGTGCCATCTGCTTTTCTCATGCATAAGAAGACCATCAGGCTGCCAGAAGCAGCCTTGGTTTGTAGATTTTGATAGTGTCCATGACACTTGAACCTCTTGAAAACCTTACTTTTTATCTTTTTTAATTATTACCGCTCTATATTTTTTCTCATTTTTTTGCAGTATTCTGTAACTTCTCTCAAGACCATCCCAGAATTATGTAGAAGGTGTGATTCACAAAATGAAGACAGATCAGGTATGTTACCCATTTCTGTCCACCCATTATATTCTAGGCTTTTTTTTAATATCGTGTATATCATGTAATAGCTTCTTGGCAGTGTCCTGTTTTGTTTTTTCTCGTTTATGTACAGTGTTCTGGAAACATGAGTTTCTGTTTTTTTCAACAGATGTTAGTTCATTAGAAGGAAAGAAAGTTCCAAAAAAGGATTTGACTGTATACAGATAAATGTAGGGCTTCATCTCAGCAGCTCCAAACCACAGTATGTGCAACAATTTACTTGAAAACCCGAGAAACCATTGGTGACAAGACGTAATAATGTAGGCGCCAATGAAAAAATGTTGGATACATTTACTACCCATATGGCCATGACCAGTCTGAGGGATGATGTTTTGCCAGAGTCTGAAACTGTATCAAGGATGCTACATGATAGAATCTACTCTAAGGCATACTGTAATAGTTAAGATTAAAGCCGAGTTTTTTAGTTTAATAGTGTAAACTAAATGAAGAATCATGGCATATAGATGAGAACCAGCTGGAGACCTTCCCCCTGCCTCCTGACAAAAAGTGCATTCAGTGTTGTTTTTCACTCTGTAAATCAGATTAATCCTCTTTTATTTTTCTCTTCCTGATGGAGAAGAAATGAATTGGTAAGAGAAGCATTTTTGTTGAGCTATGAAAAGTTTATTGTGCTTTTTGATCCTTTAATTGAAATTTATTAATGTTGTTTCATCAAGTAATTTTATAACAGAAACAGGAGATCTGGAATTCATGAGATGATACAAGGGCAAGAGCCATGCTATACTTCAGCAACTTTTATTTCTGTATTTCCTTTCAGACTTTTTAACATTTCTATTGTTTTTAGCTTAAGTGGAAACTTTCTGATTGCTACTTCTTTCATCAGAGTTATTAAAGGCCAGGTCACCACATGCCACTGTCCTTGGCAATAAAGAGAAGCAAAGCTCTCCTTATAATGCTTGCAGATTACTGCCCACACAGGGCACGGCAGTGATTGCACACACAGTATTACTTGTTACAAGCAAGAGCAGGGAAGAAGTGTAAAAGGTTAAGTCTCCTGATCCTCTGCCCTCAAATTGCCCTATCTCCTACCATAGTGTCCCCCCATCCTACCCTCCATCCTCCCCTCCATATTCCCCTCTTTCTTCCCATCCTGCCCTATTACACCCTTCTGTCCTTCTCCTGCCTCATTCCTGTCCCTTTGGTTCTCTCTTCTCCCTTCCTTCTTGCTGGTTCTTTCTCCTTCCTCATCCCTTGCATCCTGCCCTCTTCCCCCTTCGTTCCATTTCCTTCCCTCTTTCTTCCTGTCTCCTTCCCTTCTTTCCCATTCTTACTCCCACTCTCCCTGCTCTCTCCCTGTTTTCCTATTGTCACACCATTCCACACTATTCTTCTCCCAGTCTTCTCTCATTCCTCCTGCCTTCTTCTCTCCTCCTTTCCTCTTTTTCACCCACTTCTTCCTCCTTCTTCCCTGCCATTCTCCATAGCATTTAATCCCTCATTGCTCCCCACGTGCTTCCACCGTTCTCTCCCATATTCCTCTTCCCATTCTTCTTTCTCCATTTAATATAGTAAGGATGAAATACTGGTGATGAGCTCTTCCTTTGTATGGTAGGATGCTGACAAATTGCTGTGTATCCCTCTTATTCATTCCATGGTTGCCTCTGCAGATGGACAGTTTTTTATTATGATTTTAATTACATCAGTACTCATCTATTCTTTGAAAAAGGGTTGACAGAAACAAATACAGGGATTGCTGGAAGACAATAGTAGCTATGGGTAGTCTGCCAGTGGAAGTTAATTGCAGATTGGTTACAAGTCCCAAGTAAAAAGGAGCTCTTTTGCACTGATAATAGTATTGGTAAAGTGGAAACACTCCTAAAAGCTGAGTTTTCTTGGTACTTACCACTTATTTTGGTGAATAGATGGTAATCTTTTTATTTTTACTCTGTTTAATCACTGAGTAATAATATAGTGCTGAACAGAGTATATCACTTTCCATGTCTGTACAGACTTCAGTATCTCCAGTCCTGAAATATCAACAGAGCTGGATTCATCAACATTGCATAAGGCCCAATTTGATAACTTTTCATAGTTGCTTTCAACAAAGTCTTTTGCTTTCCTTATCACACAGATCATTAAAATAATTAGATCATTAAAATAATGTTTCCAAAGTATTGATGATGTGCCCTATTTTTTATTAAAATAGATTATATTGTAAATCTTTCATACTATAGCATAAAGCATTCATACTATTTTGTATCTGCATTCCACTGTTAATTCAAGTAGTTACAAATAAAAAAACTCAGAGGTTTTACAAAGAACTGATCCAGCTTTCTACCTCATACTGCCTCCTGCTTAGTTAGAGGTTGCATTTCTCCTTTAAAACTGAGAAGACTATGAAAGTAGAACTATCCAAGGATTTTTTTTTTAGAACTAAAGGTTAAGCAAATGTTGACCATAGATAAGACATGTCATAGTCTAAAAAGCAATTGTCTGTCATCTTTGTCTCAGGAAAATACTTAGTTCACTAAGACAGTTAAGACAAAATTATGGAGAAAGTAAGATTCAACTTTATACTTGAAAAAATAATCATATGCATATACACATACACATACACATACACATACACATACACATACACATACATATACACAACTATTTTCACCGACAGGGTTGTTAGAACAGATGTAAACTACACCAGTTCCTCATTATGGAATTACATTTCTTAACTATATGGCTAATAATGTGGAAGTGTTACTATTCATTCTTTGCAGATAAGTTTGGTAAATAGCCCTGTCATTCTGATTTTCTTACCCCCTTTCATGTAAACGTTGAATTACAATAAATTATTATTGTATGAATTTATTATAAATTAGTAACATATGAAGGTATTTGGTTATTGTTTTCAAATTATTCAAAGCACTTTTAATCCTAGGCAGATACTGATGTTTAGAAGTCAGTGAGTCTTCTCAAGCATTTCACTTCAGCAGATTTTTTGGGGTTTTTAACTATTTCTGACTGCATGTAACTTTTGCTCAAATTACTTGTTCTTGTGGAAAGGGAGATATTAGAAAGTCTGACAAACATTTTCCCAATGTGTAGTTTTTCCTCCTTGAAATGCCACTATTGCCTCCCTTTATTGGACAGCACTGGCTGGTGGTGTGTATTGTTGGGAGGGTCCTGTTCCTGCCTCACTCTTTTGCAAGATGTGCGTGGCGGTCATGCAGCAGCACAGTCTCAGTTCTGACTCAGAATCAAAGAATCACAGAATATGCTGAGTTGGAAGGTACCCACAAGGATCATCACAGTCCAGCTCCTGGTCCTGCACAGGATAACCCCCAAAATCACACCATGTGCCTGAGAGCATTGTCCAAACACCTCTTGAGCTCTGTCAGGCTGCTGCTGTGACCACTTCCCTGGGGAGCCTGTTCAGTGCCCAGCCACTCTCTGGATGAAAAACATTTTCCTGATATCCAACCTAAACCTCCCCTGACAGAGTTTCATGCCATTCTCTTGAGTCCTGTCACTGTCACCACAGAGCAGTGCTTAGTGCCTGCCCCTCCTCTTGCCCTCCCAAGGAAGCTGTAACTGCAGTGAGGTCTCCCCTCAGGTTCCCCTTCTCCAGGCTGAACAGACCAAGTGCCCTCAGCCACTCCTCACACGGCTTCCCCTCCAAACCCTTCACCATCCTCATGGCCCTCCTTTGGACACTCTCTAACAGCTCAATGTCTTTTTTGTGTTGTGGCACCCAGACCTGCCCCCAGCACTGGAGGTGAGGCTGCCCCAGCTCAGAGCAGCGCAGTGCAGGACAATCCCCTCCCTTGCCTGGCTGTGATGCTGTCCCTGATGCTCCCCAGGACACTCTTGGCCCTCCTGGCTGCCAGGGCACTGCTAGCTCGTGTTCAACTTGCCATCGACCAGGACCCCCAGGTCCCTCTCTGTGGCTCTGCTCTCCAGTACATCCAAGGTTACCCCATCCAAGGAGCAGAATGTGTCACTTTCCCTTCTTAAGCTTCATACAGTTGGTGACTGCCCAAGCCTCTAATTTGTTGAGGTTTCTCTGTAGGACCTCTGTCTTCAGATGGAGTAACCAGCTCCTCCTAATTTTGTATCATCTGCAATCTTACTTCGTATTCCTTCAAGTTCTACATCCAAGTCCCTTATGACTTCTCTGAGTCCTTCTTGGAATTAGGGAATTCTGACTCAGGAAAATTCCAAGAGATCCTTGGAGCGAGCCAAAGTGTATGTGCCAGTACCCCCAGATTACCAGGGGAAAGATACATGGTATCGGCAAAAAATTGCAGGGAAAATTGTGGTTTATCCACAATAAAGCATGATTAAGGGAAATTGTTTTTTCTACAATCATGATCAAGATAATGATCTTTTAGGTAGCATAATAACCACTAAGGTGGACATTATCTCGGTTCTTTAGAACAAGGTGCTAATTAACTCTAAGACTGTGGGTTTAAGCCCTGTACAGGCCATTCGCTTAAGAGCTGGACTCAATGATCAATGTGGATCCCTTCCAACTGAGAATATATTCTGTGATTCTGTAATTTTTTTTTTAATCTTCAAACATAAAAAATTAAAGAGTGTGGTTTAGAAATGGACCTAGCTAGCACATTTTTCCTGAAATGAAGTGTTAGCAGAGTGTTTGCTGGTTTCCAGCATTGTTTAATATAGACTGATGAACTGAAACATAAATCAGTCCTTTATGCTTTTATTATTAAGCAGAAATTTTTGCATCCTTTCTGGACAAATTGTCTAAGGACACTTGAACAAATAGTTCAAGACAACTGTGTTCAGCAAGCTTCACCAAACCATGTCATTGTTGAAAAGTATTCCGTCACCTGTGACAACTTTCGCTTGTCATTAAACGCATGTTTCAAATGAAGGCAATATACTACTCTAGATCTTTATTCATAGATTGGTAAAAACAAATACACCTTTAATGTCCAGCAGTTATCTTTCTGCTCTGCTTTATTCATTCCCAAAGAAATTGCCATTTGAAAAATTATTCAAAATATTAGTTTCCTAATCGAGAAAAATAAATAAATCAATGAACATAAAGTGACAGAAAATTTCCACCTCAAGCTCTTGGTAGTTTTTAGTTGTAGGAGAAAATAAAGTAAAATTTGATTTGGAAACAGTGTTAAAAGGCATCAGTTTCACAGACTTGTTCTCCAAATATCTTACAGGTAAATATGTCTGGAACAATACAGTATTGATTGGATCATTCCTTGGTAGAATACTGAAGAATTTTCTTACTAAAAAAGCAATTGAGCTAGCTACATTTCCTACCTTCCATTTTACATTTTCCTACCTAATTCTCCCTCTTCCTTTTTCACACATTTTGTGCCAGAATGACCTCTTCTGATTTTTCATTAGAACTGTGCTTGCTGCCTTCCTTTTACATCCATAGATCTGTCTACACAAGAGTAAACCAAGTTTGATTTGAAAATTTTCTTTGCCTTTCCTATATTCTCTACTCGAGAATGACAGCTTTTGTATTATTTTTCCTCAAGTCAAGATAAGAAAAAAATATTCATTTACTGAGACACATAATGTTTGAATTACCTGGAAAAGGTGCACTTCTATTTAAAAGCATTAATTATTATTTACCCTGTATACTCTTTCTTTCTTCTTTATAGTGACTTGAAATTCCACTTAAATGGGAACAAACTCTCTCCATTCTTGTCTATGCAGGGTTGTTCTTTAATTCAGGCTCTCATGCTATAGAGTTTGTTAAGAGCATGTTAAAGAATTCTAATATGTATTCCTGGTACAAGTTATTGATACGTTAAAACTGTAAAACAGTGCCACCTTCAGTCAAAATGAATTCAGTCAAATATGAATTTTGTGATATTAATATAGGAGTAAGTGGATATTCGGATCTGGCTCTGATTATCCATTGGTTTGTAAGAGACATCCCTTCCTCTATCATATGGAGCCCACATACTTCTATAAGTGTTGGAAATACATTGGTAATATCAACCATGAGTTTTTGGAAAAGTTTCCCTGGTGTAGTCAATACCTCAGCACCTGTATGCAAAGTGAGAACCACAGTGCCTTAAATGGACCTGGAATTAATCTGGATCTTAATTGATTTGAGTCTCTACTGAAGGCATATCACAATAAAGAAGCCCAGGCATTTCGTTCAGATAACAGTAGAACTCCAAATACGAAACTTTATGTAGACTTCCTGCATGTCTCCTCCCAATAATAAATGAGCATTATTTTGAAATACTGCATTTAAAAAAATATGGGCAGTCAGCAGTGCTATTCACAGACTTTCTTCATTGTACTCAGGACAATTTAAAGGCATTTTGATGTTTGGCATTAGACTGCAAGTATCACAGAAACTGCCTGTAACAAATGTAAAATTTCATTTGTGCATGAGTTTATCTTGATGATTGGAGAAAACTCAGTTCCCCTGTAGTTCTACAGATGCTTGTATGCCAGGTAAAACTCCACCTCTCACAAGGCTCTAGAGGTAGCGGTAGTTGAAAAATACTTGGAAGTCAAAAGGCCTCTAGACTCATTTGCATTTTGTCTTCCTCAAAAAAAGCATTAGAGACCAATATATGGTGAAGAACTACATCTGCAAATTTGACCTTACAGGTTTTTTGTCAGATAAGGGGTTTTTTTGTGCCAAAGAAATAATTTGACACCCCAGGTCTGTTGGGCAGCTAACACTTCTTTATCAATGTGAATGAAGTCTGCAGTGTTTGTGCTCCTCACTCTTCTTGCCTCAGTAATACAATAGTAGGATTATCCAAGTCTCTTATATTAATGAATAAAAGTTTGTGAAATAATTGTGACACATAGTTGGGGGAAAAAATCTTCGTCACCTTTTAGGAGTATACCAGAATTATTTGTCAGATTCTGGAATCAAACTAGCTGTTCCACATTCTAGCCCCCTGCCTTAAACTCAGGCCATCTTTTACTGTTGTTTATAAAATAATCAAACAGTATTTATTTGACCCAGACTCTTAATGGCCCTACTGTCTGAGTTCATAAGTATGAAGAGATGAGCAAGAGGCTTTTCCTTTGGAGCAGCTGTTTAAGACTACTCAATGTAACTCCTGCTGTGCTGGTGCTTTGGAGGCTGTAGGCAACACTTGCTTTTGCTTCTTCAGGGAACAAGCATCTGAAAGCAGAATGAAAGAGATTCTAGCCATGTCCTGGTCCACTGCAAGCTATGGCTTCAGTGTCATGTAGAGGACAACCATGCTATAACTGCCTAAGGACTGATGCAGCTCCCAAAGAGCAAATGGCACAAAGAAATACTGTGTCTGCAAGTCTGACTTGCCTTGGTCCCTTCAGCTTTATGGTTAAATACTATGTTCCAATCCTTTATTAAAAGCAGTGGAAATTCATCATCTCTGTTAAGTGAAGAAGGTGTTTTTAAGTCAGTAAAAATATTGGTTACTGGTTTTGGTGTTCCAGTTTGTTTTGGTTTTTTCCCTGGAAAAACTGTGTTTGCAAAGAAAACAAATCGATGAAAAAACAATGAAAAAATAATGAAAAATGGAAGTACCTTACTCAACTCCTAACATTAATGAAAGAAAGGAGAAATACATGACTTCACAATTATCCGAGGCAGATTTGCAACAAACATCATGGCTTCTTCTCAGTGCCTGATTTTACAGTTTGGTCACCAGTGGTTTATGTAAATGCATGTTATTAAAGTTAAAAAGTGGAGAAAGTGAAGCAACAAAATAAATGTAAGCTTAAATAAAGTGATGACAAACAAAATGTTGATGCCTTTTCCTCTGCCTAGACCCCTGTGTTGAAAGCAGTGTTTTCATAAAACTCAGACAGAATTCATTTCCATACTGAGTGCCTGATAGTTCCTGTCAGAGCAAAACAGCTGGGAAACATATGGTATCCATTTCCCTGTATCACTTGGAAAAAATTTCACATGTAAATAAAACCAACATAAAAGTATAGGCCTTTGAACCTAGAATCTTATACAATACATAAATAAGTCAGTACAATGCATTCTTTGTATTGGCCCACCAAATTACATGCTTTTTGATTATTTTTATTTTTATTTCTTCTTCGGAAATGTTTTCTTAGGCACTTCCAAAAGTATTAATGTAATTTTCAGACATCCATAACTACTAAACCATACTAATCTTTTGTTTCAGATATTAATGTTGCACTGAAAGTGTATATATCTGTTTCCTTAGGAAGGTGTTCATGGCAAATTATGTGTTTTGACCACAAATTAGATCCCGCTGATACGCAGTTAGCACATGTTATAAATCTGCTTTGTTTAAACAGTATTCTTGACTTTCAGAGTGCATTAACTCTTAGTGTACATTGGAAGGGACATAGTAACTGCCTAAATGCTTTTGTGGTTTTAGTGCTATCCCTCAACTGAAAATAACAAAAGAAAGAAAATTCTTTGCCAGAATTCCACTTATTATGAAGATCATCAATAGCACCAGCTGGGACTATGAAAGAGTGCAAATTCAGTGGGATTAAGTTCAAGTTCAGTAGGATTAAGTTCGATTGACTTGAGCTCCCTTCTCTCTAGTCAGATTCACTGGTCAAACTATCCTGCAGTGCAGTGAAAAAAAATTGTCTGCAAGGTCCAGAGCTATAGTTGTGTATGTGGGTGTGGGTCTACACAGGTCATACATATAAGGGATGGAAAGTTTGACGGAAAAGCCCAGCATAGAGAGAAGTTCAGAAAGAGCATCACACCTCAATAAGCAGGGTCAGTTTTTAGATCAGAGAATCACAAAATTGTTTAGGTTGGGAGTGTCCACTTAAGATCATCTAGTTCAATGACTGTGCTTAAGCAGGGGCAGCTTAAGAGCAGGTTAAGCCAGGTCTGTGTCTAGTTGAATTCTGAGTATCTCTAACAGTGGAGATTTCAAAAAGTCTCTGGACAACTATGCCAGTGTTTGACCAGCCACACAATTTAAAAAGGGTTTTGTTGTGTTCAAATATAATCTCTTCGTGCTGATTGCCTCTTGTCCTGTCATAGAGAAGAACCTTGTTACCTCTTCTTAATGATGAGGTTCCTCCTGACCCTTTCCTTATCCAAGCTGAACAGTCCCAGCTCTCAGTTGATGTTCATGAATTTCTAGTTCTTGTAAGAAAAATATATCTTCCAGAGGAAACAGGCCTTAAAATTTGAATTGTTATCAGTGCTCAAACAAATCTACTAAAAAGTTTTGAATAACTCTTTTGTTGCACTCTCAGAAAATCATCATACTCTTATGATGTCTCTCAATGCAGAGCAGAATACAAAGTAACATCATTGGACAGGACCCTGTAAATGCCATTAGGCTGTTATTCACAGAATGGGTCAGGTTGGAAGGGACCACAGCAGGTTATGTGGTCCAACCTCCCTGCTCAAGCAGGGCCATCCCAGAGCACATGGCACAGGCTTGTGTCCAGGTAGTTCTTGAATTGTAGGTAGTTCTCCAGTGAGGGAGGTTCCACAGCCTTTTTGGGCAGTCTGTTCCAGTGCTCAGCCACCTGCACAGTAAAGGAGTTATTCCTTGTGTTCAGGTAGAACTTCCTGTGCATCAGTTTCTGCCCGTTGCCTTTCCTTCTGTTGCTAGGCACTGCTGAGCAGAGCCTAGTCCATCCTCATGACACTCTCCCTTCAAATACCCACAGACATTGATGAGGTCCTGCCTCAGTTGTGTCTTCTCAAGGCTGAGCTGACCCAGCTCCCTCAGCCTTTTCTGGAAAGAGAGATGCTCCTGTCCCTTAATAGATGCTCTCTGCTGGGCCCACTCCAGGAGCTCCATATCTCTCTTGTACTGAGGAGCCCAGACCTGGACACAGCATTCCAGATGTGGCCTCATCTGGGCCAAGTAAAGGGTGAGGATCACTTCTAGATCATTGCTGGCACCCCAGGATACCATTGGCCTTCTTGGGCACAGGCACACATTGTTGGCTCATTGACAACTTGATTAGAACTTGATTAGAACTAATTATTTGTAATTATTACATGATACATCCTTGAAGAAAGTTTCTCTTATGAATGTAAAATTCTTCTCTTGATGGAGATGCCATTAAATCTGTTTAGATATAAATCCCGCATGTTATCATGTAATTCTCGTTTCCGGTATTTGGCCAGGTATATCTTTAAAGCATGCTATCATGTCACGTGTCAGGTAGCACTCACTGCTAAATCAAATTCCTTTATTTCTCTAGTTTCCAGTAGCAGCTGGAACTGTGGGGTCTCAACTCTTCTTGGAAATGCACAGAAACCAACAGGAATTGCAGATGTGTGCAATAAATTCAGACCAGTGAAGAGGGTTTCCCCATTAAAGCACCAGCCAGAAAGCTCTGAGAACAATGAAAGTGATGACCAGAAGAACCAGAAAGGAGAATACCAGAAAGGCAGTGATTCTCAGTCTGCACCTCCAAATGATGACCAGAGTCCAGGAGAAGGAGAGAGCCTTAAAAGCAAAAGCACCGAGCCTGCTGTTCTGCTTGGGGAGCTGGAGCACTATGACCTGGATATGGATGAAATTTTGGACGTGCCTTATATTAAATCAAGTCAGCAACCTGTCCATTTCACAAAGGTAGCTCCTGAGAAAAGATTCTTAAGTGTGTGTTCAACCGTGAATGGTCTAAGTGTCAAGAGCTGTCCTGCAGGGAGCACCGAGAGCTCGCCTACTGGCGGGACGCAGTTCTGTGTGCTGTCTCCTGTGAAAGGCACTCAGCTGAGAAAAACCCAGCCCATTGTCCTGGATCAGCACAAGCATTCAGCAGAAGAATTAGAGCTCTCCCAGCCTTTAGTTAAGTGTGGCTCAGCCCATGAATCTGAAGCCCAAGGCAAAGGCTTCCTCAGCAGGACGCTGGCTGATCCTCAGGCTCAAAAAGCCGAGAAGTCTATGCCGAACTGCCACCGGAGGACTTTCCACCTGCAGACGGCAGTGGCAGAGAGCAAGCAGCTGGAGGAGCTGGGTATGAGCTGGAGCAGTGCAGGGGGCCCAGAAGAGAGGAGCGAAGAGGTGAAAAAAATTAAAAGCATCTTAAACATTGTAAAGGAAGGCCAAATATCTTTACTGGTAAGTATCATCTTTTTTGTAAGAAACAGAATAAAAGTGGTCTGTGATTTGGTTTATTAAGCCAGGTAAGCTGATGAAGTTCATATTTTGAACCACTGCCCTTTTTATCTTGTAGACTCCTTAGAAATTGAGCATAAGGACTTCCAAATGGAAAGTATTAATATTTAAATAAAGTATGTGGCAAAACTAAGACACTAGTTTTATGTATGCATGGCCAAAATTGCTTTTTTATGCAGTACACTGAAATTATAAAGACAGACATTTTAACTAACAGGATCACTTAAATACTGATTTTAAATCCTGAGTTTTGCCTTTCACATTTGTAGGTCACTTTGCTCAATTATTGCTGGTTTACCACTGTTGTTATGTAGAGGCTGATGATGGGAACAGAGAGGCTTCTGTTGTATTCTGATTATTATTCAAGAGTGTTTATGCTGTCTTGTTGCAGCAGCATTCTCAGGCAGGAGCTTTCTATAAGGCCTCATTGGCCTCTGACCCATATGGAGGTTTTTTTAGTAAATTCTAGCACTGTGATCAGGCACTGTCAATGATGGTTTCCAGAGTAACTGGTTGCAAGTTAGCAGCACAATGATGCAGAGCATGTGATCTCCACACAGAACAGCTGGTGAAGGCACAGTGTATGTATAAAAACTGTTTTTGTTAGATTTTTGTTTAGCTTCTCTGTTTAGCAGTCTAGTTCAAGCACAAAAGCACACCATTGACATAGAAGCAAGAAAAAAGAAAGATATTCAAAATCTGACAGAAGCAAAGAGAATATTAGTTTATTCATTAAGAAATAAAAGCAAGTTAAGTTCGTCCTGAAATAGAANTTCCAAACTGGTTGAAACCTCTTAATGAAGTACACTAATGGAACAATACTCTGGCAAGACTGCATAACTCTAGGAACTTTGTTATTGCTACTCCTTGACTCTGTCTTCAATATTCTGTTTTTCTTTTGGAGTTTCTCAATCCAATTGTTTTGTCTTCAAATTAGAATTGGACAGAAATAATGTATTACATCATGGTGGTGTAGAATTTCAAGTAAATATCCTAACAGATTTTTTCACGTGAACAAGCTATCACATGAAAGTCTTCTGTCATTTTAAACTGTTTAAACTACATTTTAAATTGTGTTTTGTGTAAGCTACCACTTTTCTGATAAGCAAAATTAATCAGGGATGTCTCTCATAAGTCATGAATGTTTTCTCTTCAATTACTCATCAACATAATGCCAAAAGAAAAAAAAAAGGAGAAAAGACTCGAAACAGACAGAAATTATTAAAATGTGGGTATTTTTACAGCTACCTTGTTGTTCAGACTGGTGCAGAGACTTAAAGGCACTTAAGATCTTGCACTGTTGCATGACAATTGCATGAGAAGGAGAGAAACTTGACAATTCATCAAGCCAGTGAACATCCCACTTCTGTCCTTATGCTAATAGTACCCAGATTCTATACAGTGGAGTGAAAAGCTCTGGATTTGGACTTGTAAAAGAACATGCCTATTGGGAAACCTCCTTGTGTTTGGCTTGTGTCTGGGGCTGTGAGGATAAATGTATCTTTTTATCCTTGGTTGTAACTAACATACTGCTTTTTTTTAACAGCCACATTTAGCAGCGGATAATCTGGATAAGATCCACGATGAATGTGACAACAATCTGTTACATGTAGCAGCATCAAAAGGACATGCAGAATGCCTGCAGCATCTCACTTCTTTGATGGGTGAAGACTGTTTGAATGAACGAAACATTGAGCAGCTAACTCCGGCTGGATTAGCAATAAAGGTAGTGGACTTCTCTGCTGTAACCTGAGTAAACGTCATTTAGTTTCTTCCTGTGATGGCAGTAAGGAGTGCATCCAGCAGAATGTTATTTTTCAAGCTTTGTAAGTGAGAAAAAAAAAAAAACCTGTTGGCTGGTGCTACCTAAAAAAGTAAAATGGATTACTACACAAGATGTAATATCAACTGTGTAACAATGACAGTTTTTACATTGTTGTCAATGTATACGCATTAATTTTTAAATCAGTCTACTGAATCAAAATAGTATTTGTTATATTTCAGGCAGCTTTCACTTAACTTGGATTCAGTTGTTTCTTTAGGAAGCATAACAGTTTCTTGGTTTTTTATAAATACTGGTATAATCTTGTAAGACAAGTGTGAGAACAAGCTTACAAAGCATAAAAGCACCTCGAGGTGAAAATTCCCAGTTGTCTAAAGGAGTTGCATCAGAATTAAAATGTACATGTTGCAGAACAACCTGTGAAAATCCTAAAAAAATTAATGTCCAAGTTTACAGGAAAACTTATTATGTAGGAAAATATGGAAATTCAGGGTGTTGCTGCACTAAAATAAAAGATAGTGCAGGAAGGCTGATGATTTAACCATAGTGGTTCTGGTTCTTTCCTGAGAGTGAATGGTTGAAGGTCACTTCTTTTATCCTCCAAATACCTTAAGGACACAGAAGGAAAGGGGTAAAACATAATAGCAGAGTTTCTGTTTCTTTTGGGGAGGTTTATTGTTACTTGCTTCCTGGATAAAGATTGGAAACTGAGAAGACTGGTAGATTCCAACCTGCAGTTTTCCATATTTGAGGCATCATTTCAATGACCTAGGGCCCTGGTGCAAGTGGCAGGGTTAGGTTCTTTAATTTTTTGGGCCATGCCATATGATTAGAAAATTTAACTCATACCTAGTTGTACTAATGAAATGCTCTGAATTCTTGGGCCGGGTCAAACTGTATAGTTACAGTCTGCCGGTTTAAAGTCTTGCAAAATTTTAGCAATTTTTCTTTCTTGTTTATTCAAGGTAGGTATATAATGTGTTTGTGATCCAGTAAATTCTGATAATTACCACTTTTGTGGAAAAGAGGTGCACATCCCACATAGTACAACATTATGGGAGTTACAGTGATACAGAGGAAGAAAAAGAAAAATAAATATCATTATATCAGTGTTGAAAACCGCTCTGGAAGTAAGGATCAAGAGCCACAAGTTTCAGTTAAGCCAGATTAGTTAAGGGCTCTCACAGAACTTTGCAATGACCCAGGACAAATCCAGTCGTGTAGGTTGTCATTAAAAATACTTATGCTGGGACACTCTCACTTACAGGAAGAACTCCAGCACATTTACACTCTTCTGTGAATGACAAAGTTTGCTCAAGTATTATTGGAAGTAAAGGAACTAATTGTTAAATAAGTCAGCCTTTCTGCAGAAAAAGACAAAAAGTGATATTGGCTTATTCTTTAAATTCCTAATCAAATTGGAATTTTTTAATAACTCTGATAACTTTCTGCTCTTTAGTAAGTGTGTTTAGAATGGAAACAGCTGGAATTTAAACTTGTTTTTTGCTTGTTTAGAATGGTCAGCTGGAGTGTGTTCGGTGGATGGTGAGCGAAACAGAAGCTATTGCAGAACTCAGTTGCTCAAAAGACCACCCAAGTCTTATTCATTATGCAGGTTGCTATGGCCAGGTATGACTTTCTCTTACTTTTTCAAATAGATTACTTAGAAGCTTATTGAAGAATTTAAAGTATGTGTGTCATTTTGTGGCTTTTAATTACAGGTGTTTTGAATTAGTTGAAGTATAGCAAAACCTTTCTCAATTTAATCTGTATAATTTTTTCAACGTTTTCCCTCTAAACATGTCTGTTTGTTTTTTGGTTGGTTGGGTTTTGTTTTATAAGGTTTGAATAATGGCAAAGAGAAAATTAGGCCATATTAGCCATATTGGCATATTAGGCCAACCAGTAAATCTCAAGAATCTCTACAGAGATCAGCTATCATCTAGAGGACTCACAGGACACATCAAAAGAGCAACAAAATTTTGCAATTTAAGAATTCATTGTATTGGCAGTGAATGTGGTGGAACTTGAGCATCATCTGTCTAGCTTTAGCCACTTTCATTGAAAATTACATGCAAAAATAAGTTGTAGATTGACAGAATATTCTGATTTGGAAAGGACTCACAAGAATCATCTAGTCCAACTCTTAAATAAATGGCCTGCATGGGGCTTGATCCCACAAGCTTGATATTTTCAGTACCGTGCTCTAGCCAGCTAAGCTAATTGTAAATCAATCCTGTTTCACACCTAACTTGTCTATTGAAATAACAATGAGACACCACTGAAGTACTGCATTCTAGTGCTTTGGTAATATCTGGAGGAACATTTATTCCACTTAATTACACTACATTCTCTTCCCACAACATCTGTTTTTTCCTAAGTAGACCTTGCAATAACCCCTCTTAAAGGCACTTTCTCCAGGATCTACTGTGAAAGGAATAGTGATCAGTTATTCTTCTCTAATCTCTTTGGCAGATGGACCATTTATCCTACAGTTTCTTCAACAGACATTAAAGATAAATCATGGAATCATAGAATCATAGACTGGTTTGAGTTGGAAGGGACCTTAAAGATCATCTAGTTCCAACCCCTCAGACATTGGCAGGGACACCAGACCTCACTGATTTTGGCCTAATACTTTTTACTCTTCTTAAGACAGAACAAACAAAACATAACCACTAAGAAAATCATTCTTTGCTGGTGTGGTTGTCTTGTTCAGTGCCATACAATTATTGTGGCATATTTCTTCTGCTAACAGCCTCTGTCCTAGCATGAATTTACTGTAGGGATAGGGAAGGAGAGGAGGCAGTTTTGGAAGGCTGTGGAGCTGGGAGTCTACCTTTTCTCCTGCAGTTTCCATAGGCACACAGATACCCTTGTTTTCATGCTGTGCAAAGACCTCCTTTTTCTGCAGTTTCCTCTTTTATGCAGACATTACTGGTGCAAGTTAGGACCCTGCTGGATGTAGAGATTGCTGGTGTTAGCAAGTTTGCTGTAAACTCAGCACTGAGGATACAGAATATGTGAGCCAGATCAGAACTGGATTAGAGAAGAGTGCTTGCTACTGGGAAGAAAAAATTTGAAAGAGAAAGTTGCATGTGAACTTGAATTCATATCTTTATTTGATTAACCTAATTTTGTCCTCATCTCTAAAGATATTTATACAAACTAAAGCCAATGAAGTTTTGGGGTTTTTTTTTCAGTGAGCTATGCTATCCACTGCCAGAAACAGATCTGGCACACTTTATCTAGATTCTTTTCAAAGCAGAACAGAAGCCCTGCCACTTAAAAAACACAAGCTACAATCAGCCACCCATGAAATTTCTAAAGGTGGTATATAAACTGCTGCCAAATTTTCTTGGTTATCTGAATGCCAAAGAAAGTTCATGTGTAATACCAATTATCTTTTTTTTTAATAATCCATAAACAACCTTCAAACCTTCAAAATGAGGGAATATTGAGGCTGAAGGGGTGCCAGACTATCTTACCCAATGGTATTAAGAAAAAAAACTTTGAGAAATTTAAATGCTTACTTGGCACTGTCCTGGAAACTTTAATTTATTTTACCATTACTTACATGAGAGATAATCCATGTAAACACTGGTCTTGGCAGAATTACAAAAGTAATATTTTTACAAGGAAAACCTGTTATTGAATAATTTTCTAAGACAGTCAGTCCACCCATTGTTTCCCCAGGCATTACACATGCGTGTCATATTCTTCTTCAAGAATTACCATTTAGAATGGGCAGCAGAGGGGAGTTAATAGCAAAGTTCCTATGTTAAAGGTCCTCAAACTACAGTCGTGGCCTGCCTCCAAGGACATGTCAGCAACATTTAATTTTTCCAGTAGGAGAGGGGACTGCATAAGTTAATCTGATGGAAGAGAAAAAAAGCTCAAAGTCAATCTGTAGGCTGGTCATCATAGCTCCTACCAAGGGATTTCTTTAAACATGAGATTATTCAAGAGAAACCATATTGGTTGGCAGGCCTTTTCATGCTGGGCATAAGTCATGAGTGCAGGGCATGCCAACTGTGCCTGGCCCAGTCACCATGTCACAGGAACATGGTGGTGCAGTCTGAGGTGCACATCGTCCTAGGCCTGACTTAGAGCTTCATGGGGCTGAAAAGTCTTTCCATCAGGGATATTGTGGAAGTATGGACTGCACAGGTAAGAGGCAGAGGGTGGGGAATGCCAGGGGTTTTCGGTTTGTGAACTCTTGAGAATCTAGGGAGAATTTGGGCAACAAGCCTAAAGCATGGCTGAGGATCAAGAAGGGATCCTGTGCATGCCTTGGTAGTGGTAGAGATCTGGAGAGCACAGTGGGAAGGAGTGTATGGCATTCAGGTATGCAGATACCTAACAAAATGTCTTTGATTTACACCTCAGGATATTTGCCTTCCTGTCTATTGTTATTTTTACAAAGGCAGTGTATTGTTTTCACTCACTCCTACTCCTCTGCTGTGAAGGGATACTGGGAAGACCAGCTGATTTAATTAGTATCAAGTAATGAGGCTAGGATTAGCTGTAGAGTCAGTACTCTTCAGCATGCTAGCCCTTCCTTTTGTAGCCCATGTAATGATTTAAATGGTCCATGTTAGTTGTACTTTCTTCTCCAAAAGTCATCTGATTGAACCAAAGTCAGCAGCCTGTCCCAAATCTTCCTGAAATCTTTTTGTAGAGAGATTTGAATTATTGTAGGTCTAGAATATGCCAGAGGAGTGTTATTAACCGCTAAAGCATAAGGACTGTAGGTCTTAAAAGTAACAGATATACTGAATAATTTATCAGTTTTTTTATTTTTCATTGTCTTCATCTGGTGAATTTTGTCAGTATCTTTTGTCTGAATAAATTAAAGACTATAAATCTATTCCTGAAAACATTTTTCTTGCAAATACATAATCTGAGTGTTAATAAAGTGAAATGTGGCATGTTTTGATATATGATGGTTTTGTTTTCCCTAGTTTTAAGTGAAAAACATACTTGTTTTCTTGGGTTTTTTTGGTCAAGGATAAATTTGTTGGAACACAAACTGTTTGAGTAGAACTATGACCTTGTGCCTGTGGTCACTTAGTGCACAGATAGTCATAAGTACAGATGATTGAATAGAGCCACCCAGCCACTTGATTTCCTTGTGAATAAGATAAATGTCTAGGAAGCATCATTTGCTCCATGCTGATTGTGGTCATAAAGTTACAGAACATGCTTAACATTCTGGTCCATAAAACGTTCCAAAGAAGTATATAATTTCAAAGCTATAGTTGTCTTCCAATTCTGCAGATAAGTTTTGCTATAATATTTTTCTTTTCATTGTTAAAACATGAGAGTAATTCATAGGAGTAGTATAATCCTTCTTCCTTGCTGGCCAACACCACTGGCATGTTGAGAAATTGCTCAAAAGTATTTTTAAAGGGATCTGTGATCTGTAGACATCTCTGGCTGTCAGCTGTGTTGGGCATTCAGCCAAGGAGAAGTCAAAATAGCTATCCTTTACCCTGTAATAAGAACAAAATTGCTGCTGAAGTGAAGATATGAAGAAGATAAGTATCTTACAGAGTAGCCCTCTGAAGTAGTAAGCAGAGACCCAGAAGCTTGAATGGGCAGAATCATCATGGAGTAGCTCTAGAAGGGTCTGACAATTCCTCTCCTTTTCATTGAGATTAAAATTTCTGCGGTACTTTTTCACAAAAAATGCAGGTTTCCAACCTTTTTAGAATTTTCTTTCTCCATTTTTATTCTTTCTCTTTTCTACTTAATTACTGCTCAGAGTCCTAGATATGCTTTCAGTACTGTTTTATTTAGGTCTCCTTTAGTTTTCCATGTTTACAATTTTGGATGATTATGTACTTACGTGTCACAGAAGCTACTGAGGTGCTTCAGGTTAAGTCTGTGGAGCAGTGTTTGCCTCAGTAACACTAGAATCTACAAAGCCCCTCTGAACTGGAGCTCTGAGCCAGTATAGTATGATAGATACCAATGCAGGATATTAAAAAATAAATGTTTAAATAAAAAAGTTTTATGCTAGGAAGTAATTTAATCTTTTCACCTTTTCACATAGAAAAACTGGGAAAGCAGCTGTAGTCAGCTTTAATGGACCTCACTTTTCTATGTAATCTATAGATTTATTCTAAATTTTCAATATGTATCATATTCATTATGGCAATTTAATCTGGAGTGGCATGGAAAGTTCCTAGATAGAAGAACAAGTTTTCCAGATAAACTCTCTGGAGAAGATTAGAAATCACATTTACAACTCTCCATTGTTAGAAAAGTATACCCAAATAAATATGTATTTCACCTACATACACACACAAAAGGTGGTGTTAAAAAAAAAAAAATATTTCTACCTCAGTTTTGGCTTCCAGACTTTCAGTGACGAGTTTTTGGAGTCCAAGTCTCCCCATTGTTCCCAACATGCTGGACATACAAATGGTCCATGAGTCAATACATTAAGCTCTTAGGGTGGCTTTATTTTCTGGTTTTAGTTGCTTCTTCTTTAGCACAACCACACAGAAATGGGGAATGATTATAGATTTGATGAATCAGCTCTGTGATCTGAACATTTTCCTGTTTTAATTTTTCAGAGAGGCTTGTGAAGTCTGTCCAAATTTCTCAACCTGATTTTCAGATTGATGTATGGGTTATTCTTCCTCAGGTTTCATCACCAACACAGAGGCACCCACAGTCTTTATGTACAGTTTCTCAGAATGTGTTACAGTACTCATATTTTTCCTATTTTGTCTTCTAATAAAATAAAGTATTTCAGCTTTTTTCCTTGTGGGGGAAAAAAGAAACCCAAAACCACCAAAAAGACAAACCAGAGTCCCATGATGCACTAAGCCTACAAAGTTTAGAGAGAATGAAACCACGGAATTATTGGATAGAATTAGCAGTAGATGACAGCACCAGTATTCCTCTAGTATATTTAGCTTTTCATTATTTCTTCTCTTTTGTGACATTTCTTTGCCCTTAGGAGAAAATCCTTCTGTGGCTTCTTCAGTTTATGCAAGAACAAGGGATTTCACTGGATGAAGTTGATCAGGATGGAAATACTGCTGTTCATATAGCTGCTCAACATGGCTATCTAGGATGCATACAGGTAGAGTGACAGCTATAGCAGAAACCTCTAAACTTCAAGCCTTAATGACAAAAAAAATATTATGGGAAATCTAAGTGGGAATAATTATTGATATATCGAAATATATCAGAAGGAAGAACTGTAAACCAGTATGAGTCAGACTGAAATACTGAAAAGCTCTGGGTTTTTGGTTCTATTCTCAAATACAGTTGTGAGCCTAAACTAGCTTGTATTGCAAGATGAAAGCATGATTATATTGTTTATATATAAGCAGCTAGTGTGTATGTTTTTGTGTTACAAAAGGGCAGCCAATGCAGATATGCATACTTTTCTTATTACTCTGATATTTTCCTTCTGTTTCTTTTTCCATTGAGTAGTTGTAGGTCTCCAGCTCAGGGGAAGCATAAAAGTTAGCTTTGTTGAATGATTTACACCTTGAATAAACTATCCTTTTCAGAGTGATGCTGATTTCTAACTAATTTTCAGTGAGTCATCTTGGCCACTGAAAAGAATATAGTTCTGTTTATAGAGGTGCTCAAAATTATAATTTGTCCAGCTGAGAAGGCTCACACATCTACAGTACTTATGGGAGCCAGAATAAACCAGTTTGGATACCTCTGTCCAATACCTATGTTCAATGCAGACATACCAAAAAAGTCATGGAGTTGAACTGGATGGCTGGCCATAGAGCCATAGAACCATTGAACCATTAAAGTTGAAAAAGACCTCAAAGATCATCATGTCTGACCAAACTAGCACCACCATCATGTTCACCATTAAAGCATGTCTTCAAATGCCACATCCACACTGGTTTTTTTGTCCACTTCCAAATAGTCAAATGACTCCACCACTTCAATGGTCAGTCTGTTCCAGTGCTTAATAACCCTCTCTGTGATTTTTTTTTTCCTAAACCTCACCTGGCACAACTTCAGGCCACTTCCTCTCATCCTGATAACTTGTTACCTGGGAGAAGAGGCCAATCTCTACCTGGCTACAACCTCTTACTGGCAATTGTAGAGAGCAATGTCCCCCCTTGATGTCCATTTCTCCATGCTAAACAGCCCCTGCTCCCTCAACCTCCCAGAGCTTTTGCTCCAGACCCTTCTACAGCTCTGCTGCCCTTCTCTGGACATGCTCCAGCCCCTCAATGCCTTTCTTGTTTTGAGGGGCCCAGAACTGGACACAGGACTCAAGGTGTGCCATCACCTGTGCCCAGTACAGAGGTATGGTCACGGCCTTGTCCTGCTGGCCACACTATTCTGGACACAGGCCAGGATGCTCTTGGCCACTTGGGCACAGCTGGCTCGTGTTCAGCTGCTGCCAACCAGCACCTCTAGGTCCGTTTCTGCCAGGCAGCTTTCCAGCAGCTCTACTCCAAGCCTATTGTGCTGCTTGGCATGGTCCAAGTGCAGTTGAATCTCATCTAGTTGGCCTCAGCCCTTTGATCCAGTCTGTGCAGATCCCTCTGCAGAGCTTTCCTGCCCTCCAGCAGATCAACACTCCTGCCCAACTTGGCATATCTGTGAATTTACTGACTCGATCCCCTTGTCCATGTTGTTGATTACATTAAACAGAACTGGCCCCAGCTCTGAGCCCTGGGGAACACCACTACTGACCAGCCACAATCTGGATGTAAATACACTCACCACCACTCTCAGAGCTCTGCCATCCAAACAGATTTTAACTCAGTGAGCAGTAAATCCACACCATAGGCAGCCAGATTCTCCAGGAGAGTACTGTGGGAAACCACATCAAAGGCCTTACTAAAATCTAGGTAAACACATCCACAGCCTTTTTCTCATCCGCTAGGCAGGTCACTTTGTCCTAGAATGAGATCAGGTTGGTCAAGCCAAACCTGCCTTTCACAAACCCATGCTGCAGGTGAGATCCCCCAGTTGTCCTGTACTTGTTGGAAGTACAAGTATAGTTGTTGTACTTAGAGCATAGTCAGGATGATCTGCTCTGTGAACTTACCTGGCACTGAGATCAGGCTGGGAAGCCTGTTCTTCCCTGGATCCTTCTTCAAACCCTTGTTACACATGGGTGCCAAGTTTGGCAGCTTCCAGTCACTGGTACCTCCCTGGTTGATCAGCGCTTCTTGTTAATTATTGAAGGTGAAGCAACTTTGTGTTAATTGCAGACGTACCCTCTGTCCATCAAATTTGCTAGAACTACTAGTCACAGGAGTACATTTCAGTGTTTATGTTGTCGGCACTTTGAGCAAAAGCTGTTTGGAGAAGAAATAATAATAAAATTATTCCAGGAAATTGCAGAGAGGTATTTGATAAACAAACTAGTCATTGGAGAAGAACAGATAAAAGAAAAAATAACCTCTTGCCAGAAAGGCAAGAAATAAAAATTAAAGTGATTAAGTCAAGTTTGGGAGGAAAACTTATCTAAGAAGGAGCAGTAATTCTCAAAGGACTCAGATATGTATCAGTAAACATGTTATTCCTATTACCACATGTGAACCAATCCACATCACCCTTCAGGCACTGCAAATGCAGAACATTTATATTAGTCCAACCCTAAAAGAAATACAGAGAGTGAATTTTCATTAGCTAACTTCTTCAGAGAGCTAAGTGTGTTGCCTGTGCACACTGTTATATTGGATCTACATATGCAGAGCTATTATTATTGTCTATTTATATATTTGGTCACCAAAAAGACATAACTCTGTAAAAGCCAGTTTGAGAGTATTGCATAATAAAAAATGAAAAACAGTTTGAGCTGGATGAATAGACTTGAAGTCAAAGAGATTTGGAGAACATGACCCTTCCTGCATTTTCTTACTGAGGGAACATGTCTTTTTTCTTAAAGATGTGAGAAATGGATCCTGTAGAAACTCATACAAGAATCAAATAAACCCTCACATCCATGCTGAATCTAATGGGTTTATTGTAGTATTGTAGACAATTGCTCTGATCAGTGGGGAAAAAATGGATGGAAGAAATGTTTATGATTATGTTAGTGAGGGGCACTGTTGTGTGGTAGAGGGTGTGCTTAGGGTTGCTATGGAGTGTGTGTTTAGGGTTGCTATCCCAACAGTGCCTCATCAAGATGTGCAGTGCATTTGGAGAAGTGGGTGTAGATTATTTTGAACAGAGTGGTGACATCTGCAGGCTGTTTTCATGGATAAAACTGAACAAAGAAGAGACTAGCCCTACTTTCCCTGGGAAGAGCAAACCTTAATAAATGGCTTAGAATTCTAAACATTATTTTATTTTAGGTGGATATGCAATTCAACAAGTGCTTTTTGTTGAAGTGAGGCCATGAGAAATAAGTCATGAAAATATCTAATGGTGATAAAAATACACAATGTCAGTAATATCACTTCACTAACACCTCACAATCTTAAGTATAGTTGATATTTTGTGATGTGAAACAAAATAAGCCCTGAGCTCAGTAAGCTTACAGTCTAATTTAAAATACTGTACAGTGAATAGTCTGGTAAAAAGAAAGAAGTGATGAAGGAAAAGGGAATCTGTAGGCAGGAGCATAAAAAATGAAGAATCATAGGCTGTCAGTGATGCCCTGGTCCGCTTACTCACTGTGTTTATGAGCGTATGGTGCTCCTATCATGTTTCAAACTATGTAAATATTTTCTGCAAGATCATAACTCTCCTTTGTTTTCTTTCTTGACAAATTAAACCCAATCTGTTGAGATGAGATGCAGTGCAAGAGTTCGTAACTTTCCTTTCTGTATGGTTTTAGCAGCTCAGACAGACCACCTATTCCACTTACCTGTCAGCAGATGCAGAGGTCTCCGTGTCTGCTGTTTGTGGTCAGCCAAGTCACTCCAACCCTCAGTGGTTTACCAGCTCTGCTTGGATAAGTCAACGAGGAGTTCAGCCATGCAATTCCTCTTCTGCATGTGTATGCATGTAGTTTCTGGCTACACAGGATCACAAGTTTTCCTGTCCGAGTCTAAGACATCCCTTTGGGAGTCCAGAGTTGCTGAGACCCTGGTCAAGGGGCTCTGAGACCCTGGAATGATGTCCAAAACATCTGTGGGTTTGATTATAGCCCTTGAAACAAATTAGCAGCTTTAGATGAGAACCTAAAAGTCACAGTAGTTTAAGTAGTGTTATCATAAAATGAAAATATAGATTGTAGGATTTTTGGGAATGGGAATTTTAGAGCACAAGATGGAGGAAAAAGCACGTGTTTGGTCTTTCTTTGTTCTTCCTCTTCGTCTCCATTTTCTATTGTGGAGTTGGCACTTTTGGATTGGTTTAGAGTAGAAGTTCACTGTCTAACATAGATGATAGTAATTGGGAAATAATTGTAAACATCATGTACATAGTTTTTAGTATAAAAAGATAACAACGCCCTGAAGCAGAGAGAGTGTGCCATGGCTGCCCTGCAAGACAGACCTCGCTGGGCTGAGAGAAAATATTACAGATAAGAAAATAATAAACAACCTTGAGACCGAGAAAACTAAAGAGCTCTGATTTATTCCACCTCGGGCACACGAACTGCCAGATAAGAACTTTTACACATCTCGGGGAAAACACCAAAAACGATTTCCGAGATTTTCCTAGAGCTGGTATCAATGTGTATCAAAGCATTGCTCAGAATATTTATGTCCTATTTTATCTAGTCTGGTAATACAAATAGCTCCTAACTCTGATTATCACAAAGAGATTATAAAAAGGGAAGGCTTGGCCTCAAATCTTGCTTCAGTTATTGAATGTCTTGAGGTCAGCTGGACAGAACTTTTGCACATAGAATGCTCTTTATTCTAGTTTCAGAATAACCCAAATGTCATGCTTACATCATGAATGGTTCTCCAGCAGCAAGCTAGGGTTCTCTGCTGGTACTGTGAGTAACAGAGGGATATACATCAGAGAATATTTATTTTTTGGAAGGTAAAAGCTGACATGTATTTCAGTACATCTTCAAAAGAAAATGGTGACTAACCAGACAAGTGCAAAGCAACAAGTCTTCTCTCAGCATTAAAAAGCCACAGAGACCTAACGCCCCCAAAATTCCAACTAGATTGATAAAGGCATTGTACAGTTCTTTATCTGCAATAAGAAATATGTGACTATCCAACCTAAAGTATCTGCCCTGTCTTTCATATCGGAACTTTACTTAGTTAAGGAATCAGACACTGAGACTTCCCTATTGAGTGTTTTTAACGTAGGGATTCTGGTGTGGTAGAAAATTGAGAGCTAAACAACAAAAGGAGTCAGGAAATACTGTAGCAAAGAGGTTACTAAAATGAGATTCTAAGGGTGTGTTGCAATATCTTGCAGTGTGGATATCCCAAGAGCAGACCTGGTATGCCATTACAGCTCATCACCGCCCACTATAAACTGGCTAGCTATGTGTTCATGCTGCTCTGGACCCAGATGTAATCTAGAGCAGATGTCCCGTGTCTTCTTTTCTAGGTCTGCCGTGTGTAAAGTTACCACAATGTTCTGTAATGCATAGATAGGTGCATCTGCAAAAGTTTATTACTGTGGTGTAGGGGAGAATCAAGAGGTGGACAAACAAAAGTCCTCTCTCTTCATTCGGTAATCCCACTCACTGTATGAATTCTACAAGTGATGCTATGCTGTACAAATGAATGAACAGATAACAAATTAATTTAGTAGAACTTCAAGGGGAGAGGAAGGAATAATATATAAAATAGTCTCTTTATAGCTCTTCTGAGCTGCAGCCCCTCTTCTGTGTTACTTTGCACTGAGTGTTAGATTTTATCAGTATGTGGTTTGAACTCAAAATGCAAACAGATTTGTCAGTGATTGAATTATAAAAATGACTGGCTTAGACTAACGTTTTTCAAGCATTTTATTCAGGAGTGCTTTTTTGTCCACCCATGCTTACGTTGATCAGAAGTCACAGCAAAGATGTGCACTTACAGATGTCACTGTTCCCTTTTATGTTTTTACAGACATTGGTTGAATATGGAGCAAATGTCACCATGCAAAACCACGTGGGAGAGAAACCCTCACAAAGTGCTGAGCGACATGGGCACACCATGTGTTCCCGCTACTTAGTAGTTGTGGAGACATGTATGTCACTGGCCTCTCAGGTTGTCAAGCTGACTAAGCAGCTGAAGGAGTAAGTGTTTCATTGTTAGCAAGAGGGATTAATCTTAAAACAATACCCTAATTCATCTTCAGTTTATTAGCAGTGTCTATTTTCTTCTTCTTGTATATGACATTCTAAAATATATTTATACCTTATTTCTTCACTCTTTCCTGCTCTCAAATATTTGTCCCTTCACCTTTAGGAGCTCAGTTTTTCAGCTGTTCTTTTTGTGGCAGTTTGCTGTGAATATACATGGATGGAGTGGCAGCTGAAAAGGGTGTGCATGAAGAAATCCAGTCCCTTTTCCCTTTGCATATCTTGCAATCGCATCATTACAGATCATTACTTCTGTTCATTTATTTATATATAGGTTGCAGTGCTGGGTGTTGATGTTGGGAGAAATAGTAGTTGAAAGGATTTTTTTGTGGTCTTGGAAAGTCACCAAAACCTACAATGGCTACTCAGAAATATCTTCTGTATTTCTTCATATGAACTGGTTTTAATATTTTGGTATGGTTTTTATTAAACATTCTGTAAAGAGCCTATTATGTTGAAACAAATTATTCTAATTCCTTGCTTTAACTGTAAATGCAGTTCCTATGGCTTAACATATCACTATCCTCATAAGACTGTTAGAAACCATCAGCACTGACCTGACGTTGTTCCAGCACAGATACGTGATCAAGATGTCAGCTATCACAGTCCATGAAAATAACCCCATGTTTCAAGAAGACCAATATAATTTTATGGTGATAAACATGTAGCTAATTGTATTGGGTATAAATTACAATATTCTGCTGGCAGGGGAGCTGCAGAGTGGCCTCAGTGAGAACAAGTGAGGGGTTTACCTTTGCTGGATAGAACTCTCTGCAATTAGACCCACTGCAGGACACAGCTAAAAGCCCCACTGGTCATTCTTGTAGCACCTCTGTGAAAACATATCTGAAAAAGAGCAGAAGGTACCAGAGAGGCAAAGAAAACAGAAGAGTGACAATCAGAGGGAACAGCAAGGCCAGAGGGTCTGGAGGTGCACCAGGGTGGAGAAGGCACACCCCCCAAATTGTCCATGGAGTACCCATGGTAAGACAGGTACCTCCCTTGAAAGGGCTGCAGCCAATGGACAAGCCTGGAGACAGTGATTTCCTGATTAGAATGCAGCCTGTCAAAGACCCACACTAGGGAACAGAAAAGGGTGAAAAAAAAGGAGCAACAGAGAGAAGCTACTACACATGAGCCCTGTCTTGTGCTGCATGTTGGCTTGATGAAAAGGCTGGAGGTAGCCTGCAGCAATGACAAGAAGGCAAGAGAGATGTCTGGAGTGAAGCCTGGGAATGGTAAAGAGGAGCTAGGCATGCAGATGAATGTGGGAGAGAAGCTGAGCTTGGAAAATGGGAGGATAGATGTTTTAAATGTCTGTCCTTCTTTGTTTCCCAATACCCAAACAAGTAATGAAATATTTATGCTAATTTGCCATAAATTATGTTAAGCTCTCCATGTTAAATCTCTTTTGTCCATGACAGTAACTGGGAAGTGATCTCCTGTCTTTACCTTTACATTTTCTCTTTGCAATGTCTTTATGCTTTTACATTTATACTGTCAAAAATACATCCACTGAACTGAGGATCATTGTAACATTTACCATTTTCCTAATTTTACGGCCTGAAAATGTTCCCTGGTTATGTCAACATACCTGGTTGCACTTGGTCCATTTGCTGAAAAATACAATCATCTGACACAAAGGAAAAAAATAAACATTTCCCTAGAAGACAGCATTAGCATTTGACTCATATCAATATATAATGAAATATATTTTCCCCATATCTCAGCAGAAAAAAAAAAAAAAAAGAAAAAGAAAAACCACACACACACCAGGAAATAGAGGTGGCAGCCACAGAATATCCATGTTTCAGTTCTTTTCTGTTCTCACCCAGTACTTGATAAAAGTTTTACCTCTCATATGGAAAAAAAATTAGTTGTTATCTGAGTCAACAGGCTGCTTACTCCTGCAGAAATAGTCTAGTTGTGACTTTCATGACAAAAGCATTATTAACATTTTTCCAAGTATCTCTGTTGTCTCACAGACTGCATCCGTAGGAAGTCATTGAAATTATTCTTATCTGGCTCCTGATGAGTCTCTTTGCTTGTTTCAGCTGGAGTTAAATCTGCTTCCCTTCAGCGGCCTATTTTTCAGGCTCCAGATTAGTTTAAGTAAGTGCAGCAGCAGCCTTTTCTCCCATTTCTGCAAAGATGTCTCTTAGGCAGCCCTGTTGCAGTTTACTGAGGCAATGAAATAATCTATTTTCTGCTTGAAAGGGAAACTTCTGCATGGCTGTTTGGGCTGCAGGCCTCAGGCCATGAGTGGTTTTGATAGATCCAATGGACCGTGTTCAGAGGCTCAGGAGCCAGAAGGAATGGTGGAAGAAGATTCTTGCCTTGTTTTGCAGTCCTCATCCTTCTGAAAAATCCAAGGATAGTACAAAGTAGCTCCGTGGAGCAGCTTGTCAAGGGGACCTTTATCACGGCAGGAGAATTTGCTGGCTGCAACACCTCTGAAAATCCTGAAAGCAGTTTTTAAGATCCTGAAGACTTTAGATGGCAACAGAGGGAAGTCAAGTTTGCTATCTAATTCTTTCAAATGTTCGTAATGTAGCTATTATACAGGAATAACTGCAACCTGGGCAGTTGAGCTGGCTTTCTTGGATTTTCACCAACTAATTCTCCCAGGGTTAATGAACACTGTTCTAGAGACAGAAGAGGTATGATTATATCATGGTGGATTATCTGAACAGTCAATATCAACACTGAGGGCTTTTATGTACTTCCCAGCCTTCCCTCAACTTCCACAGCATGAGCTGATCATGCAATCCTCTTTATTTTCAGTGCCTTGATGAAACAAAGGAGCTTAATCTGGTAGCACAATTTCCCCAGCCACAGGAAGACTGGAATGGTTGATATTCTGCAAAAGAAAAGCCGTGCAGAAACTCTCTTAGACAAGCACTTATCAAGACCTTTATCTTCAAAGTTTTTAACCCAAAGAAGCATGTATCATCTTCCATTCTCTTTTTATGAGTTCTTCCAGTCATCACGCAACACAGAGGAGTTCTAGAGAGAAGTTATTCCAAGCCATCATACTATTTGGAGCCATTCCTTAATAGAAGACACAAAATTAAAACAATAACATCACATTTTTCCAGTTTTCACATCTTTCAGCTCTTTGAACCAAAGCAGCTCAGTTGATAAATACAGAGGAGTATAGAAAAATATTCAGAGCTAAGTCTCCATTCAGAGGCAAAAGCCTTTATATTTGGAAGAAGGAAATTAGTGGAAATTACAAATCAAATCTTCACAAGAGGATTAACTGAGGGTTTCCCCTAAAAGGGGAAAAAAATGAGGAATTCTTTCCATAGGTAGAAAGTGGCCTACAAAAACCTGCTATTACTGGCTTCAAAAGCCAAGCTTTGCTTTAAATCTCTTGCCAATTACAGAAATTTTTTCAATCCAGTATGACTTTCTGAGCTAAACAAAATACTTAGGACAGTCACAGAATTTTCCCATAGAGAAAATTATACAAATTATATTATATTATATTATATTATATTACATTACATTACATTACATTACATTATATTATTATACAAAATAACTTCCTTTCATTTTACTTCCTGAGGTCTTCACAGGTCTTAACAATCTTAGTTTTCTCTCACTGATTTCACCTGCCCAAAAAAATCTGTAGTTGCCCATGTAGAAAATTCCTACATGCAGTATAGCTTGTACTATTTGGGCTTTCCTGGTCTGAAGAAACCATGTCAGAATGAATGACATAAAGTGAATACTTCCAAAGATTTCTTTTGCAAAGCTGCCTGACAATGGACCTGTACTGCCAGATTGTACTGTCCTACATTTATGAACCTGGATGGCAAATCAATTAACAACTGAGACACCTACTATCAAGCCAAAATCTCTGTCAATGCAAAGATCAAAACAAGCCATGAGTCAATAGATGAAGTTGAGAAAATAATCTAATATTCTCTGTTGTAGGTATTTTCTGTTATGTGAAAGAAATCCATGATTTTTCTGGAACATCTTAGAATTAGCTGTAAAAATAACTGATAAAAAATCTCTGTAGTGGTATGGTAAAGTTTTTGTGCAAATTGCTGGGGTTTCTGATTGGGTCGGGATTTTCTAGGGTAGAACATGTTATATAGACATATAGTAAGAAACATTATATAAACCTTGCAAATTCATCTGTTATAGTTAAGCCATTTTATGTTCTACTTTGTAGTGTAGTCATTCTCGTGTTACTTGACAGAAAAAAAAAAAAAAGGAGAAATAAGAAAACATGCTATGAGAGATATTCCTGCAGAGCCCAGTGCTTCAGCCTATTCCCTCTTCAGTTACTGAGGCGCTTGATTTCGTAAGGAGGTATTTGTGGTCCCCAGACTTCTAACTAGAAACTGAAGGGTCCTTGCATATTACTCACTGGGAACATTGACAAAGCTAAGATCCTGTCCTGGCTTACAATTCA
>VXBI01001252.1:0-179833 GCA_013397375.1 Toxostoma redivivum
ATTATTCAACCCCCAACAAATCCAAAAATCTTTCTTTTTTTCAAATAACACATGGATGGACAAAGAAGTTAAAGGAGGTTTGATCTTTATTTGATAACAGTGTCCTTAGTGCTAAATCACTCTGAGAAAGCAGGTAACATGTGATGGGTTCAAAGTGAAGAAAAATCAAACAACATCATCTAAAATAAAGGTAACAATATCTGGAGTGTTTTTTTCAGAACTGTAGACACAGTTCACAGTTCTCCTTGTTTGGTTGTGACAGACATTTTCATTAGGAAGAAGATGCATATTATATAGCTTTGGTACATGCTGATCAATTGGCATTGAACAGTAGTGTATCCTGCACAATTTGTTAAATCTAATCATTAGTCCACAGAACTGCAACTCTTCATTACCTACATCCTTTTAGGAAGAGGGATTAAAGTCAAGTTTCTTTGGGTGTTTCTTACACAGGAATTTTGCTTCCCAGTGACATGCAGTTAGTTTAGTTTCTAAAATGCATTTTAATTTGAAAATCTGAAGGTCCCCTCACAAACATTTGGTGCATTTCTTTTTTTATCGCATGTTCTCTGGGCCTGTAGTTTGACGTCTCTGAAAAAACCCAAACAATTAAAAATCGTGTTTTATAACATTTCTTTGAGAAAGCTCTTTCCAAGGGTATATTGGCAAGAAGACTGAGTTTCTTGCACTGCACACAAGATGGGGTTTGGGTTTTTTTTTTCCGTCAAAGGCATATGGGACTCTATTTTCACAGAGATAACAGTCACTGCAGGGGACAGATTTTTCATAAGCATTCTGCATGCAGAAAACCCTTGATTTATATAGACAGATTTAATAAATCTGATCAACTTGTGTGTTATAAACATTCCTAATATCTCAACCTGAAATGACTGAATCAAAGCATATGTCTAGACTGTAGGAAAAAACTACCTTCTTGTCTATTAATCACCAGAGGTGAGGACCAGATGGAGTGGTGTGACTCTCTTTTGGCCCAGGTTTTCTTCCCATGGCTTTGCAATATGCATCTGAATGCAGTGAGTTTGAATGTTATTGTAGAGGAACACTCTCCTGAATTTGTGGAATTGTCATACACAGACTTACCCTGTGTCTGATGTATGAAGAGTCACTTGAATACACTTTCTCTTGTAGAAAGTGCCATCACAAGCTAAATAACCCTGCTTCTCTCTGGAATCTGTCCTAGTACTTTGGGTCAAAGTATTGGCAGGTTGATGTGTTCTTGATTTTTCTTCTCTTTTTTGACAGCTCCTAGACTGTTTTGTCATCCCAGTGGTGATACTCCTCTCCTGGTTCTTCTTACTGGTACGATACAAGGCAGTACATTTCATTGGGATTGTGGTCTGCATTCTGGGCATGGGCTGCATGGCAGGAGCAGATGTCCTCGTTGGGAGACAGCAAGGAGCAGGTAAGTAACAATTAATGGGTTGTATGGCCAAGCTCTGTTCAGGGAAACCATTGACCAGTGTGTGTTGGACCGGGGCCAAAAAAGGGGGAAATTTGGCAAGAAACTCTGTACCTTCATGGATCCAAAGCACTGCACCATTCAGAGTTGTCTCTTTGTCAGAAGGGCAAAAAGGGGTCAACGCTTACAAGTCAACAGTGCTGCAAACAGGGTTTTTGGGCCCTGTGTCTTACAAAACATGTCACTCTCTGCGAGCTGGGGGAACAAGCTAAATATTTGTAGTTTTCGTTCTCTTTTGGCTTAACTGCTGGACTGCAAACCTCAATATCTTCCTTTCCAAATTGGCTACACTTCTGAGTCATAAGCACCTCTCACATCCACTGTGTGCTCTTACTTCTCAACTTTGCTTGTTTTTCTACAGAGGTGGGGTCACTTGGTGGGTGCCAAAAGACATCAGTTGGATGTCTATGTACTTCCAATTGAGTTTTGCAGACAGTTTCATACTAAAGCTCTGGGACTTGACTGTAACATTTTTGAAAATAACCTTCCTATGTGTAAAATGTTTTTTTTTTATGTGTGGCATCATATGAATAATGTGTGTGTATCTATTGATGCAGACTAGACAGAGTTAAATTTCATTGATCAACTTCCCCTGTCACATTGATTTTTCTAGTGCCAAGCCAAATGATGTGGGAAGGCTGGAAATTCTTTTCAAAGATTGTCAATTAGGCACAGTTTTCATTCTTAATTAAGAGCACTGAATTGTGAGCAGAGCATAATACCCTGGGATTTAAAATTCTTGACTCAGCTTTCTGAATACAAATGCAAGTGCTGTAAAAGCTGCATTTGCCAGAATGCTACTAAATAAAACAAGGGAGTTTTTGACAGTGCTCACCATATCTCCCTGCCCCCTTTTATCTCTGTCCTTAGTTCTGAAAGGAAACTTTTAGTTACTGGTCTCCTCCTGAAGTAGCTTTGTCCCAGCTAAAAAAAGAAATAGTATACTCTGTACTAAGTAAGTGGCCAGCCAGAGCTGTATTGGGAAGGGCTGATTTCTGAGGGATTGAGATTTCAAACCAAGGTTCCAGAAGAAACATCCTGTGTCCCAGCAGTCTAGAGAGTAGCATGCTTGAGCTATGGATCAGCAGGAGCATGTGGGGCAGTGGAAGCAGACAAGGAACAGATTGAAGAACGCTGACACTTTGCCATCCAACTGCAGTAATTAGATGTTATTTGCCATGTTCATTACTAAAGCATGGGTATAGCTGTTAGGTAAATTTGCCCAGAAAAATCTGTTAACATGCATTATTGCCTTTTAATTTGGACCTACACATGAAAAACTGTGTCCATGCCTATTGCTATGCAGAAAGACTGCAGCTTTTTACTTGTTTAGTGGAATAATGACGTTATTAATGATGCCGCCTTTAACAGAATAAAATAGGTCATCTAGTTTAATTTGTTTGAAAGGCTAAAACTACACATTAAAATTTAGAAATAAAAAGAATTACTGGCAGGAAAAAAAGAACAAAATTCTTAAAACTCTTCATTAAGAGGTTGTACACCATTTATAGAACGTTTCCTAGGACTGAACAAACTAAAGTAAGGAAGACACCAAAAGCAATGATGCTTTGTTAGTCCTCAGTAAATGTCTCTGTTTATCTTGCATTTTAGGGGACAAGAACTACTGATACCTATGTGCCCCTGTTGAACACACTGCTTACTGTGTTAGAAGAGACATAAGGCTCTGCTAGATACCCACAGCATAAGGCAATTTAGTCTGTCAACTGTTACAGTAAGGGAACATGAATTTAAAATATATCACTGAGAGATTAATAGCTATTTTCCAAACTATCTGCAGGAATTAGGTATAATGTGCACACATGCTTTCAATTTTCAATTGTATCCTTATTGATATTTTGCACATTACTCAATGGGAAAACAATTAGTCTTAAGTATTTAGAGCTCTATCATCTTATATGCCAAGTATACCTGAAAATAACATTATTCTGAACTAATACCCATGAGTTAGTTTCATACTAAATCTTCTGCCATACACAGGGGTCTAAGCCACACAGGTCTAAATGTTTCATCCAGGTTTTTCAAAGCACTTCATAGCTTTAACTTACAACAGTCTCTGAAAACTAGTCACATCAATCCTGCTAATACATTTATCAGTGGTCAATTTAAAACAGGACACACTGAGAGTGATTTTTAGGTATCATGTTCATTGGTAACTACAATCAAAAGCAAGAGAAACACCTCTTAATGCCATGGGCTAGGGCAAAAATGTGAGAAAGAGGCCTATTAGGAATGTGAAAAGAAATTGTGTCAGAACACAATTCACATTTTAAAGATTTGTGTTACACTATAATGCTATAACTGGTTCCCAAAACACTAACTTCGCTATGGACTGTATGACTTCTCCACAGAATATTAAATATGGTAACAATCATTAATGTAAAACTTGTTTTGCCAGGCTATGCCTTGTATGTCTTCTGAAGAATGACCATTATACCATTAAATTGGTCAAATACAACTTTATTATCCTAAAAGTCTTTAGAATTCCTCTAGTTAGTTGGCACATGTTTCCTTTGCAATGAAACCAGTAGATGCATGTGAATATTGCATCTATGAAAATAAGTCTATCGGGATGTGTCAGTCTTGGGAGAAAGTTCCAAAGTCTCAGCCTCTTGAGGAAGCAAAGATAAGACATTTGACAACTGGAATAGTAATTGCTAAGAAGGAAAGCAAGCAAAAACATATTTTACAATATTTTTGCACCAGTATATAAAGTTTTCATGCAGTAACTCCTTGGGTACCATGTATTACTCTAATCACTGCATCTCAAAAAGAAGTCATTGGAATACAAGCCTGTATAAGCTATGGAGAAAGGTGAGAAAGTTGTTCAGGGACATAAAATGCATTCAGATGAAGAGACTGTAGCCCGACTGGGACATTCCATCTCAGAAAAGGCAAGAAAGAGACAGACACTGTAAAGGTATATGAAGTTTTCAGTGGTATGGAGGGGGTCAATAGAGAGTGATTTTTAAATATTTCTCAGAAAATTATGGGATGACTAATATGATTTTGAGGTTTCCAGTGTGAAAGTTAAAAGCATGAAGTACTTCTTAATAGTAGGCAAAAGCTATACGGATTTTTCACAAATTGATGAAGAATCCCTCAAGGTTTATTAAATTTGATGGTCTAATGCAACCTCTATCTCAGAAAATGCCTAATCTACTGAGAACTGGCTGATAAAAGTCCTTCAGTACTTCCCTATTTGTTTATGCTCTCCTCAGCCACTTTGTGCTGCTGAGAACCAGAGGAGGTTCCAGTGTCAGAGTCTGGTGCTCTGAACAGATCTCGGCTCCCTCTTCTGGGAAAGCCCTGAAGGCTGAGGCTCACATTCAGCATGAGAGCACTTTGGGAAGAGCTATCAGGGTGTGATGCTTGAGGCCATCCCATCTGTGTGAAAATGCTCAGCCTCTGAGCTGCTTTTGTTTCACAGATGCAAAGGGTGATATTTTTGTCCCAGCAGAAGCTCTAAGGTCAAAAGCTCTTTCAGCAATACTTCCCTGAAGTGTCAGTGAGTAGCTGCAATAAATACCAAGTAAGTGAGCTCAGTGAGGAATCAATGGAGCCACTGTGAAATATGAAATGCATCAGGGATATGAAGAAGTTTTGTAAAGTGCTGATGGTTATTTTAAATTAAGAACATCTTCCACTACTGATTGCAAAAGAAGACTAAAATAAGGGAAAAAAAACCCAACAAAATACCAACAACAAAACAACCAAGCTATAAAATTATAAATGGTCAAATATAAACATGTTGCCAGTCAAGGAACATTCAAAACGGAAATTCAGTGAAAGGCTGGATGAGTATGTGAAAAACAAATCTAGTAATGCTTACTAAATACACAGAAGCCACATCTCATCTGAGCTGAAAAATGTTGGAAACTTTGTTGGAAACTTAGTTGGAAACTAAGAGAGTTATTACTGGAAATGTTTTACACTTTACTCCATTCAAATGGTCCTTAAACAATTTATAGTTTTCTGGTACTTATAGCCAATGTTGGAGACAGGATTAATGAACCCTTGGTCTGTCTTCTCATGACTGTTTTAATATCATAAATTTCTTCTCCATAGAAATTTCAGCACTACAGCTTGGAATGATAACTGAAGGCTTAAAAGAGCTCCTTAAAGAAAAATGATGAAAAGATAATTTTGAACCAATCAGAATGTTTGGTTTCCATTTTTATTTACTGCAGTATATATTTTACGAATCAATTGAAATAAAACTTTAAAAGGCAAGGACATAAAAAATAAACCATGATATTTTAAAAGAAAATGAGGTTTCTTCTTTAAAAAATGCAGTTTAGTACTTCAGCATTTCTGCTGAAACTTTTCAAAGAAAAATCCATTATATCCAGCCTTTCAGAATAGGTTCTGCAGCAATATCTGACAGCTTTGTGAAGCTATAGCTCTTGTAGAAATAATTTAACAAGCCATATGTGCAGAGGGAATTGCATACACCAGTTTGCAAAGATGGGTCCTCAGTTTTCAAGCTAGAACTTGATCTTGATCAAATGTCACTGCAGCTCTCCCCAGCACCCAATAATAAAGTCTTCCAAAACTTAAAAAGACTTCAAGCAGTCTTTGATAACAAAATGTTTTAGTAATTCTGTATACCTGGAGATATTGAAAATATATCTTGTTGTTTTTTGCATGCATTACGTACTGCTATGTTAATTGAACCTCTTTTAAAAATCTGTCATTATCATCACCCTGTCTACACCCCAACTTTCCTCTTCCCTTTCTTGTCAAACAGCTCCATGTGAAAATGAGGTCAATATTAGGTTGTAATGATTTCTTCACTCATTTCACAGGTACACAGAATTTTTCAGTTGTCCTCAGATCTAAGTACTGAACAGTTTTAGACTAGTTAAATTTCAAGTTGAGATGCAAACTGCTCTATACAGCTGTGTCACATTCTCTCTGCAAAGAAAATAATAGGTAGTAATAATAAAGTAAAAAGGATCAGTCTCTGAAGAGTGTCACTTGAATTCTATACTTTTTTACAAGTTTTTCAGAATTTCTTGGCTTCTTTTTTCTACAGCAAGGAATATGCTCTCCCTTTGTCTCTTCTAGGCTTAGCTGGTGTATTGAATGAAAACTGTTAAAATGACAGAACATTTGCATTCATTTTATTAAACCAGATAAGGGCTACATAGTGACTGAGGAATTAAATATGTAGGGAAAAACATGCAATGGCTTTGGACAAAAGACGGTTGTTTGGAAGCATTCTGATTTCTTTTTCTATTTATCCCTAGGTGAAAATAAACTGATAGGGGACCTCTTAGTACTTGGTGGAGCAACACTCTATGGCATCTCGAACGTCTGTGAGGAGTACATCGTCCGAAATCTGAGTCGAGTGGAATTCCTGGGCATGATCGGGCTCTTTGGCTCCTTCTTCAGTGGAATTCAGCTGTAAGTGGGCAGGTTTGAGCCCACTGAGGCTCAAATAAGTGCAGCTGCGGCCTTCATTGAGATACACTAACCACTTCTTCAAAATCAGCCTTTTCCTGTGGAGAGCAGATGTCCTCTAGTCTTAGATTTTGCATTGGTTTTCATATTTCAAATTGGTGATTTGAAAAATAAGAAAAAATTTTACCCAAGTACTCTGATTCAAGGGCCAGTGTCCTTGAGTAGTCAGTCACATGAAGAGGGAGAAGACACATCCCATCATCTTGCTGCTGGAAGACAAGTGGCTACTTCCTGTGTTAGTCTGAACTGTGAATAATAAAATCTACAGCTTCTTCTTGTTCTGTTTTATGCTTTTAAAAAGTCACTTCGATTTCTAAAGAGGTAGAAAATACATCCAGTCAGAAGGTATTTTACTGGTTTGCTTGTTCTGTGTAACTACATTATGATGTGTCAGAAATCATGAAAAAGCCTTTAAGAAAATGGCCTTTTCACTTCAAAAATACCTAGCACATAGGAGATTGTTGTATGGATTTCAGGATCTACAGAGTCTGGTCTATATCCACATGTACCTAATGAGCATCTCAACTGCAAGCCTAATAGTTGGAAGGTGGCTTCCAACGTTGCAGTACTGTGACTGATGTAAGAATAGCCCTGCAAGATTGCTGCATTTTGTGCAGGTCTGTCACTGGTGCATGTAACACAGAATGACTTTTGATTATTAGTCCAAAACAAGTTTTTTCTCTACAGATCTAAGCTACTCTGCTTCTAAGAACAGAGACCAATCAAAAAATGCAGCCCATCAATTCCTACTTCAATAGTTCTGTTTTTTTAGCTAGAAAGCATAATATATTATTATATTTTTTTGGGATCTGAACAAGTGTCTTAAAATTATTTATATTAACTAGCTGCCATACAAGAAGTTTGCTTTTAAAAAACATGGAATTTAAGAGCATGAAAATGTGCCTAGTAACTTTGGCTAAAGCATTTTTTAATACGTTTGTGATTAAGTAGATCCTAACATTCTGAGGACATCAAAGTGATGCCCTTGTCTTGCTCTGAGTGTGTAAACTGTCATGTAAATGTCTCATATTCCAGAATTCAGTTGTAGTGCCATTACTCCCTCTTGACCCAAGCAGTTAGCCACAATTCATGGTCTGTGAGCTCTTCTGCTTATGAGAGTCTGGTTTTAGAATAAGGCATCTTTGTATAAAGAAGACACAACTAGAAGGAAACAATAAGAAACCATCTCTTTTCTGAAAGTCCTAAGGTTTTTCTATTCAACCTTTGGCCCAAAAGTTCATTCCAACAGGTTTTTCTCCACCAGCCTCTGCAGCTTTTGCTGATGGTGTTTTTTGGGCATATTTTGGAGACCCAACCACACTTAGTTCATACCTGTGCCTTTTTCTTACCTTTACCTGTAATGAATAGCAGAAGTCACAGTTATGTGTTCACAGAATTTAATCTAACTAAATATAACACCTACTTCAAAGAAAAGCCAGTTCCTCATGTTAAATTTGCAGGCTCTTTCTTACTTTGAAAAACTGCTGCCACTTTGTGCAATATAGGACCCTTAAATTCTCTAAACTGAAGGTGTCTTAGACCATAACATAAAATAAACACACATAATGCATGTTGTGCAGCAAAGGAGGAAGAACTAAGGTGTCAGGAAAAACACTGAATTAATGAATTGGCTGATTACCCAGACGTGGAAAGAGAAGTTTAGTATGTTGAATATGATTAAAGAAGGGAGGAAGAATAAGAGATTAGTTTACAAGAGTTGGGGATGTCACAATTACCCAGCAAAAGGAGACAAGATTATCTGATGGAATCATATAATCATAACATGGCTATTTTCTGATGGGCCCCTGAAAGTCATCTGGTTCAAGCTAGCTTCAAAGTTACATCAGGTTGCTTAGGAACTTGTTCAGTTCATTTCTTGGCATCTCCAAGAATAGAACTGCCAGACATGCTGGGCAACCTGTTCCAGTGTTTGACAATTTTTTCCCTTGATATTTAAATAGTCTTCCATGTTGCAGTTTGTATCCATTGTCACTCACCCTTTTGTTGTTTACCTCCAAGAAAAGGATGACTATCTGTAACTACCCACCGCATAGTTAAGGTGGAAAGTTTATTGTTCTGTCCTCCTTTCCCCCTGCTTAGCTTTCTCTTCATACTAAGCAGACCCTGCTGTTTCAGCATCTCCTCTTACATCCTGTCCTCAACCTGCCTGACCTGTGATGAAACTCCACTGTACTCTCTTCAATTTGTTATTGTCTGTCTTGTTCTGGAGAGCCCACAATTTGGTACAGTACTCTAGTTGCTGTCTCACAAATCACATCCTTCAGCTTTCTGGCTTTCATAATACAGCTCAGGATGCTTTTGCCCTCCTCTGCTTCAGGGACACGTTGCTGACTTGTGTTCAGGTTGATGTCCACCAGGATTCTAAGGTTTATTGCTGGAAAACAACTTCCTATCCAGTCAGCTCCCAGCCTGTCCTGTTTCATAGTGTCACTCCACCCCAGGTGCAGGAGTTAATACTTTCTTTTCTTGAACTTCATGAGATTACTTCTCACCCTTTTATTTAGACAACATTGCAGATAGTCTACCCAGCTAGTCCATACCTCTTGAGTCTTGAAAAATCTTTAAGGAAATCATGTTGGAAATCTTGCTAAAGTTACAGTAGGTTGCACCACATCCTCTAATCCATTCCCTCTCCTTTGTTTAGTGATCCAGTCACCTCGTAGAAGGCTGTCAGTTGGGTCAGGTTTGCTCTTGAGAGCACTGTGCTGGCTGTTCCCAGTGGCATTGTCTTTTTCATTTCCTGCAAATGACTTCTGAGTAGATTTGTTCCATAATCTTCCAAAGGTTAGCATAAGGCTGGCCAGGCTATTCTTTTTGTTCTGTGTTAAAGTGAATGTCGCATTTGTCTCTTTTCAGTCATTGGGGACCTCCTCCAACTACCACAACCTTCCAAAATCATTATGATTCCAATTCTTCAGTGCCTCTGGCATCACTAAATGGCCACTTCTGGCAAAGTTTGGCTCACCCCTCTTTGTTTCACAGATCATAAGGAATCACAAGCTGTATCATATTGTTTTACACATCTTTTGTATTGGCTAAGCAATAATATGAACACAACATTCCTACATTTACGTTGTGTGAATTATTTTTCTGGACCAAGAGTTGTTGCAGTTTGTTTTCATTATATTCTTCAGGAATTACTGATAAAAGAGACATATATCTTATGCATGCAAAGACACTTACAAGAATTTAGTCTTACTATTCTGTACACAGTATTAGATTTTCCTCACATCAGCAGCAAGCAAATTAGAATTTCCAGGATGCAACTCTTTAGACTAGATTAATCTGGAAGGTGCTGAGCTCCTGTAGTTTTACTATTAGACTTGGTCTTCTACCTGTCACCTTTTCTACCAGGTACTTTGTTTTTCAATCTATATAATTCCATGTTTTATACTTGTTTAAAATAGTGTCCTGACCAGCATGCAGAGTTCTGCACAGCAGGATTTATCTGGAAATCACACAGATAGGGAAAGTAGTTACCTGAGCAAAGACCTAGCTTGGGAGATATCTTATCTCCAAGACTATATTTGCCTGGATTGGGAAGGGCTGACTTGTTGCCACCTTAGAATTTTATGGATCTGTGACTTTGATGTTAATGTACAGTGCAAGATTTACAAGATACTGAGAGTGGACTTTTGCAGGTTTGTCCATTCTTTGCTTATTATCCTGACTTTCACTGCTGTGACTATTTGGTTTCTCTCAGTGTGTTACAAATCACAGTATGCTTCCCAAACCAGCCTGTGGTATCTATTTATTTTACACTGCAGAGCTACTCTGAAGTGTGAATAACTCAGATACATTATTAGTATTTAACATTCAAAAGCTTTCAGAATATTAAGGCAGAAAAGTACAACAGGATTGAACATTAAGGGGAATGGGCATGTAGAGCAGGTATATATAGAGCTGGAAATAAACCAGGGGAAATTGTATGCTATCACGTCTGATTACTACCCTGAAGATCTTTCAAATACACAGGCACAGGGATAATGCCAGAGTAGATTAGCAAACTCTTGATTGCATTTGGTTCCTACAGAGATTTTTTTTGTTATAAGGTTATTTATGTTGTTTCATCCAGCATTTGAATTGAATGAGTGGAAATAATTTAACTTCTGTTCTCTTCCATCAAATTTTGCCTTCTCTTCTCTTCTAGTGCAATCATGGAACACAAAGAGCTGTTGAAAGTCCCCTGGGATTGGCAAATAGGTAAGAACACACTTTATCTCATTGAAGATGGTTGCTGAAGGAGGTGTGGAGACAGCTAGTGCTTGGGGAGGCAGGCACAGAGTTTCAGGAGAGCCAATGTTTGTGACTTTTCCACTGATTTCTACCAAAGGTTGAGCTACATGCCTCGTGCCTGCTCTTAAATGATCTGTCCTCCATCAACTGTGTTATGACTTCCTTACATGATTAGGTTAAGTATATGAATGTTAGAAGGTAGTCATTCAGACAACCATAAAGTAAAACAATAATGGGGTTCCTGTTCTGAGATTCAATGCAACACTGGGGCAATAAATGAGGTAGTAATTAAGAGCCAAACCTTTTCAATGAAAGCCAAAGTAAGAACCTTACAAAATAACCTAAAAAAAGTACTTGCAGTGCATATTATAGCCTCATAAATTCACTTCCAGAGGGAGCATTTCTGTATTGAAATGTTTTATTGCTTCCCAAATAGTCTTGGTGGAATATACCAGATGTGTCCTTTAGACAAGTTTTGGGAGCATCATGCCCAATGAAGCTGTAATGGTGTTCTGCCAAGCAGGGGATTGCATTTTCCCATTTCAGTTTGGAAGCTGAGTTTATGACTCCCTTCTAATTAGTCCAATGAATTATTTGTTTTAGAAGCAAATCGATATTCAGGGGAGTCCCTACAATCAGTCTTTCACTATTTTGACAATAGAAGAAATAAAAGAATGCTAGTAGCATAGAGCTGATTGATTGCAGAGGATTCAAACTTTGGCAATCCATTGACAATAGCTCTTTACCTAGTTTCAGACTGAAGATCAAAATGACAACTCAGGAGTATGCAAAAACAAATGATTATGTGGGGAATCCCTGAGGGGAGGGGATACAAATTGTGGAATGTAGTTGGTTTCTTGAAACTTGATTCGCAATTTCCTTTCATTATCCTAAACCTTGATAAATACAGCACATTTTTCACAAAACATTGCATCTAGAAATCTTGGAAATTTGATGGTTGAGCTGTAAAGCTAAATGACAAATCAATTGAAAGTATCCATGGAGAAACACACTCAACTGTGTACTATAAGTGTATTGGCCTTCTTTAATCTGAGATAATTAGCATAATTGCATCAGTGTTTGTCTATTTTTCATGAGAAGGAGCTTAGGGACATAATTAATCTGGTACTGATGGAACTATCAGTGGTCATAGTGAATTAATCTACTATCCATGTAAATGTCATATATACTTCCATGCGATTTCTGTTCAAATTCAGTATTGGTTAAATGTGCTGTTAAAATAAGGTCTTACTTCATCTGTGATGCTGCCAAAATGCCCCTGAAAGTTGATTGCTAATTCTGAAGAGTCCTTATGCTTCACGAGGCTGAGATCATCTTAGCAAAAGCATCATAGATATGTACTTGTTTTGTCAGAGCAATAATTGGAAATGTGGTGTCATTGAACATGGATTAAATGGTGACAGTTCTGTAGTTCTTCCCTGGCTTCCACTGCACCTGGTATACTTTCCATTGCATTGGCAGTGATACAAGATTGTCAAAAAATGATTGACAAATCTGTGTCAGGGAGTTCACAGCCGAGTCCTGGGTAGTTATCCACTGCGACAGACTCAGACCTGCAGTCCAGCAGAGTTAAATCATCAGCCTTCCAAATGGTGGTGATAAAGTCACAGCAGGCAACCTAATAAATTGCTCAAGGTGGCCTGTTGCCATCTGCCATAATTGTGCTTTTAAGATCAAATGAGCTACCTTTTAACTGATGCAAATGATTTTTGAATATAAAGATCTAAAGCCAATCTGTTATGTCTATCATGTTTAAAACAGGCTGTGGCCCTACTGGTGTTAATTTTGGAAATTGCCCTGATACATATCATCATCTTCACACTTAGTGTGAATCAGTGTAGCTCTGTTTGAATCCTTGAAGGTTTAAGTATTAATACTTGCTGACAACCAGACTGAAAGGAGGATGATTTTACAGCTTTGACTGAGTGGTTTCATGTGAGACCATGACAAGTTTTATAGCAATAGATGAAATAGTAACAAATAAACTCATATCAGTTTTATTTAAGAGAAAAGCCAGTTTGTATCTCCAAGGAAGTGTCCTTTGTTACCAGGGGTTTGAATATTTCTGAATGGTCTTTGTTCCAAGGCACTATGTAAGATCATAACTGATTCCATTTCATGCCAATTAAACATTTGCTTTGGGAGTAAAAGCACAAAGGCAACATTCGTGCATTGTTGCACCATGCAACATTCCACCAGCTTGCTCAGGAGCAAGACCAGAAGTTCTCAAGCCATGTTGGTCTTGGTCATATTGGGCTATTTTAGAGTGGTCCGTAGGGACAGATCCTGCCCATTTGGGTGAAGACACCAAGTGTAAAGAGAAATGGAGAAATACTGAGGGACTGGGGCTCATTCAGCCGGTGGAAAGAAGTTACATACAAGGAGGTTATCAAAAAGGACAGAGCTGAAGTCTTCACAGAGGTGCATGGCAGGAGGATGAGAGACAACAGACAGAAGCTCAAATGACAGATTCAGATAGGATAAAAGGAAAATCTTTTTCACATTGAGGACAGGCAGGCAGCAGAGCAGGCTGCCCAGAGAGGTTCTGGAGTCTGCTGGGACTGCAGCACTAGTGGTGATTCCCAAGGCTGCTATTTGCACTGCATGGGTACCTGAGGAGGCTGAGGCTTCAAGCTGTTGACTTAAAACATATTTTCAGTCTCTAAATTGTCCCTTAAAGAAGCAATATCTGAAAGTCATATGATGTTAATTTCACTTGTTTATTATCACCATTAAATGCCACACAGCTGATGGATATTATATATATTTTTATGCTGTAAATGAAATGCCACTTTATATTCACCTCTGCTAGGACAGCTACAGTTTAAGCAATTTTCCACTGGATTTGAAATGCCCTTCGGAAAAGCAACCTGTGAAGCTGGCTGTCAAATAATATGAACTCCAAGGCAGTACCATAAAATTATACTGTAAGTTGAGTGCATAAACCAGCAAAGCTGTTTAAATCCAGACAACCAGAGGCCTGGTGGACCAGCTGGTGATTCTCAGACTGTACTTTGACAATGCTGACTTCTGATCCAGAATGGCTTTAGTGCCTTACCTGTTATTCTTAAACCTGGAAGAAAAGCTGGCTTAATGCTCCTGTATGCAAAACAATTTCCACTTGACCAAAAACTACACTCCATATGGTGCAATTATGTGCCTGCTACAGAAGAGACACAGAATTTAAATAAAGCATCTTTCAAGCACTGCCTAAAACTTAATTCTGTTATCAGTATATAATGCACACCTTATAAATTTGCTACATACGGGTAAAAGCAGTTTTTATCATGACTGTCCATATTCTGAATATAAACTCGAATTCCTTATCATGCCGTAACATGTATGGACACTGATAGTTTGTGTCTGCTGCATTTGTTTCAGTTGATTGTACACTTCAGTTCATATGCTTCTAAAGTTCAGTTCATATGCTTCAATCTGTCACAGCTGATTTTGTCCTTTAGATAGCTTTTCTAAAGAATTTTTAACTAAATGGATCCACATGCAGATATATGGCCATTATATGGCCTTTTTTTAATCCTTTCTAATCCCTTTCAGGACTTTGGCAATCATATTTTCTACAATTTTTAGTCAATGATATGTTCTGAAGAGTTGGCATGAGTCTAAATTTAGGCTCATACACATATCATCTGGGAATTCTGTAGCATACGGCAGCCTAAGAAATATCATTTGCATGAGAGCAGATAAATAAAGTGTTTGCTCGTTTTTTAACTTCATATTGATTAATTTGCCTTGGGATTTATCAAGCAATAACTGAAGCAATGAATTCTTTCCCAGTAAGTTATTTAGGTTTTAAAATTAATTTAGATTTTTACTGTAATGCGTTTTTATTATATTAGTGTCTAACAATCTAATTTGTGTGAAGCACTCTATAAACATGTAGAAGGAAAGAGTTTCAGCTCACAGAAGTTTTATTAAGGAAGGCAGACAAAAAGGAGTAGAGAAACAGAGGTGCAAAACTGTGATTTGTCAGTTTTGGTGGCAAAATAGGACTAGGACTTCTGATACTTGAGTACTGTCCTCATTCATTCATCCATTTGCTCATTAACTCCTTTGCAAATAATTTTGCATTCATATTTTCATATCCATTCCCAGAAAATACTGTGCTCTCCATTGAACTCAGCTGAACTCACTTGGTGTTGGGGGCATTCAGCTCCTGCAGAGACTAGATTAGATATGTTCAAATGCATCATTATGTCCAAATCTATGCTGGACATGAAGTAGTCACTGGTAGTATAAGACACAAATTTGAAACCACTCTGCTGTTAAGGACATCCCAAAGGACCTCACATCCAGTGTTGATGTGGTTTTCACTTTCTATATATGTGTATATTATTAATTTGAATTTTTCTTTGTAAAAACCTTATTCTTTCTTCTCCTAAAAGCACCTTCTTCCTCCCAACAAAGTCATTTCTGCAGGCTGTAAGGTCACTGCTTCTTGTTTCTCTTCTGCAGGCTTGCTGTACGTTGGCTTTAGTGCCTGTATGTTTGGCCTCTACAGCTTTATGCCAGTGGTCATAAAGAAAACCAGTGCTACTGCTGTCAACCTCTCCCTGCTCACAGCTGACCTGTACAGCCTCTTCTGTGGATTATTCCTCTTCCACTACAAGGTATGTGGAAATGAAAGATGTGTTTGGGTAATAGCAGTATGCTTGAAGAAACGTCAGTGCAGAACAAGGAAACAAAAGAAGCCTCCAAGCTTTGCTAGATCTAAACAATAAAAGTGCAAGTTGATTTTTTTACTTCAGGCTTCCTGCACTACAACTAATTTTATTTTATGATTTCTTGTTTTCTAAGGGAGCTCGTTTGGTCTTTTTGTTACAAGTTTTAAGACTTGAGTACTTGTTCTTCAGGCACTCTATCATTAATTTCATCTTACTTATCAAAGGTTACTTTCAAATGCTGTGAACAGACCTAAGGTGGCAGCATGAAGGGAAGGACTCTTCCAAAATTCCCACATATATTTTTTGCCTGGGAACAAGGTTGTTTCATTCCTACTGACTCTGAATTTATAACTAAATTATTCATAAATTAAACCTTCCTCTTGGCCGTACCAGTGGCTTGCCTCTTATTTTAAATGCCAAAATGTACAGCATATTTGTGTGGAAGTTAAACTTTGACCTCCCAGGTCCCCTAATATTTAAAACACCGTGTTGTACAGGACCAAATTTGACCTTCAGTTATGAGGAATGGCACTTCATTATTCACAAGTATCCCCCCAGTGTCCATCCTGTGAAAATAACATTACAGTGCTGGAAGCAATTGCTTTCTACCATCATTTATTCATAGGAGAGAGGCTACTTGATAGCTAAATGGTGTTGAAAGTGTTAGGCAAAAGAAAGTCTTAAAATTCTGAGTGTGTAATCAACTCAAACCAGATTTTGTTACAGGAATAGTATCTGAATGAACCTCAATGAGACAGTGAAAGTTTAAATCTTCAGAGTCCAACACAAAATTGTTTGTCACTACTGTCTTTTATTTTGATTTTGTGGCTTTGAGAATTTTGCAGGCAGAAGAAAAGCAAGAATAGAAACAAAAATTTGACTGAAAACACAATGTAGAGGTTGCCTGCTGCTTTGCAGCTCTGTCTCATCGTGATATTGTTTCTCCTTTCTGCCTCACACTCCAAACCTAAAGTGTTTGACATTAGTTGTTATCTGAAAACTGTTCTCTCCTGCTAATAATATTATTTGATATCCACAGACAAATATATTTAGTGGTGTTAGTCCACTGTTTCTAAGAAAAATGACTAAATTACACAGTAAAAGATAAATGTTATTCTGAAAACAATGGTGGTGGTATATTAGCAAAATCAAACTTCAGTAGAGGGAAAGACACAAAAGGCAGCAGAGGTTGGGCAGCTCTGTGCTCAGCATTGCTCAAACCTAACAAAAAAGGCAATTTTGCAAACACAAACTTTAAAGTTCAGAAAGGCAAAAGGTTTTTGCATTAAAGGTTTAATTTCTTCCCTGTGTTTAATTATTGCATACATTAGCAGAGCCAGAAAGGAAGAATTTTCAGCTTTACTGATCCCCATCTTTCTACAGTAAGTGCATGTCAGCTCCCATCCATAATGGCATCTTGGTCTCCCTTCAAGACCTGTATGGAAAAAGTGCTCAGGAGTGGAGGGCTCACAACTGTTTTTTTGGTTGAAAGCATCCATCTCAACATATCTATTGGTTAACTGGTTGAGTTCCATATCTGAAGTAACTGATGGTCCCCTCTGCCCCTTGCTCCAATTCTTAGAAACGGAAAATCTCATTCTCCTGTGGTTACTGTATGTATCATGCTGTTGCTTTCATAAACATTTATCAGACAGTTACTTAAATCTATTCAAGTTTTTTCCTCCACTGCTGTCCTTGGAAGACTTTCAGAGCATTACTTCTCCTTGTGCCTGGTTTTGGTCCATTCATCTTTCTACCAAGAGTATCTATTAGCCTCTCCATGGCTTTTTACTCTATTTGTAACATCTACTACCAATAGAGAGGAATCATATTGTCTCTCAACCCTTAGTTCACTAATCAGAGCAAGCCCTTCTCTGCACCTCATCTGGTTGGATTTCATCCTCCCTGAGACAACCCCTTCAGCTCAAGGTCCCTGTTCCTCCAGCAGCTGGTGCAATGCTTTTTTACTCTGTTTCTCCAGTTACCCCACAGAGAAGTAAGCCAGCAAGCTAGCACTGACATTTTTCATCACTGCATTTCTTTTGTATTTTATACTCATCCTGCAATCCATACAAGTCACGTGTCTCTCCTTTGTTCTTCCCAGCTGAAGTGTTGATAAGGAGAAGAGCTTTATCAGGGCTTTGTGAAAGGACCTTTACCCAAAATGCAGCATCAACTTCTCAAGCTGTCAGTGTCTCCTTTCACACCCTTCAAACTTACATTGCAGACGAAAATTGAAGAGAGAAGCTACATGCAAAGATCATGTAGATTTAAAAGTCCACTTAGTTATTTGGTTTCTTCTTTAGTTACTATGTTTTTATCCATAGTCAGATGACCTCCTCTTTTTCTTTATGGTTTACTATCAGGTATCATTTTACCTGAGGAAGCGTAACTGTGAAATGTGTTACTTGCACTCAATAAGGAAGTCTAATATGTTGGTATGAAGTGATCTGAATTAATTCCTCTCCTAGGACTATGTACACTTGTTTGTTTCCTAGCTTTTAATGAGCTGTTTCGTTCCTAGCCCAGCTGTACATCTCCTGCAGCTCCTTCTGCTTTTTTCTGCACTGCCCAATGGGCACAGCCCCACTTCACTGGAAAGCAAATGGTTTTATGCTGAAGTAGGATCAACAAAGTGGTTTATTGTCCCTTGCAGAATATAATTTTACAAGGTTTTCAAGAAACAGTTGTGATTTTTCCCTGTGCTGCTACTTTTGTCACCAGACAGTTTTATTGTACCTGTAGCAGTAGATCTATGAAAATCCATGGAAAATGCAGGAAATTAGTTTAACTGAGCTTTAGAGCTTTTGAAACCAAACTGAAGAGAAGATTGTCTTTGAAGTGTTGTGATTCATTAGCATTTCATTTTTATATTATACAGCCTTGCAAAATCATTGCATGCAGGACATAAGTGACTTTATAAACAGCTGCATCTCTAGTCTTACTCCACATGCAGGCATCTTCCTAGAACACTGAACGCTTCCCAGGTCCATGGAAGCTGGAAATTCAGCCTGTTAACTTGACACAATTCTGGTGATATATGTATAATTCAAGATGTTAATTGTTCAAGATTTTATTGTATTAAAATGTAAAAATGTAATTGATTTCAGATATTCCAGTGGATGGAGAAATGTGTCAGGCCTCTTTAGTAGCTGAATATCCATCACTGCCATAGCATTTAAGTATACAAAGCCTATCTTCAATATTTGTTTTTAAATTCTCACCATATTGATATGTGTTATACAATTTTTATGTTCAAAACTTTCCTAGCTGTCTGTTCTCATTTTACCACCTTCTTTAGCACAAGTAACAGGATTGTCCTTGGCCGTTCTTTGTTATGGATACATGGACAGCAGTGGTGCTGAAAATTCAGGACCATCTCTCTGAGAGCACAGAGTTAGAACTTTTGTATAAATACAGGATCATTTTTTCTTAGGAGTGTTCTTTTTTACATTTTAGTCTCAGTCTTTGCTCTTTTGTTATGTGAACTTTTAGACTTATTACTTTTCCTTTGCAAGCTCTGTCTTGTCTTTAGTCTTTCTAAACAAATTAGGTTCTCACTAAATAATCTAAGCAGTTTGTTTTATATTTTCCAGCAGCTAGAGCATGCATACTGATTGTGTTCTGGACCAGCAGGTTGAGTCACATTATATTATATCATTACCTAGCAAGCTAAGCACAATCGATTATATTATGCCTTGGCAAATTCATTCATGACTTTATCCAAGATGCATCTATAAAAATTCAGAATTTCTGGATATAGTAGCAATTCCCAAATGAAGAAAATGCATGTATTTCATAATAAATCAGGGAAGTCATGTATCTTGATTTAGAATCTCAGAGAGTATCTGTGACAAAGGACTTGGATACACAGATAAACATGATACTCAAAACCTTCCAGGACCAGAAATCTGACATTATGCTAGTTGAAACCTCATTTGCTGATACTCAGTGATGTTTCTAAAAATTACTCTTCTATGCTAATTCTAATAGTATCCATCCAATGGAAGAAAGCAGATGACAGTCTTCCCATTACATCAAGAAACAAGCCATGAAGACTGGGGTGTTCCCAGATGGAGAAGAGAGGGTGAATGTTGGGGGAAGGGGGTTCCAAGTTCTTTTTTGCCAGCACAGATCCTAAGCAATGCCTGTGAATTTGGTATTTACATAGACTTTACTCTAGTGAAAACTTGACCCTTGCTAGAAATATGAATTGAAGCTGGCGTGAATTTTTCTGCTGTTTTTGGTGTGCTTTAATTCATTTTACTAAACTAGGAAAGCCTGCCACTCAAAGAATAATCTTTAAAAAAATTCACAGTTTTATGACTTTGCAGATGAAACCTTGTTTTTGACCTTGACTCTGTATGCTTCAGGCAGTCCTGGATTTTGTTGGAGCAGGATGGGTACAAAGTCTGTGGTTTGATAGCAGGAGTTTAATAAAATTGGTTTGATTTGGGGGAGGATTGTTTATTACTTTGATTTTTATTTGGCAGACATCCATAAACATCTGAGAGACTTTTCCCAAACCTCTGACATAACTGAGAAAATACTTCAGTGCATGTTCTCACCTTTTTTTTTTTAAACTTCCCTGAAAGTATAAGCTGAGGTCAATAAAACCCTATTCTTTGCTTGTACTTGTTAGGGAGCTAACACCTACCTATTTTAAACTTTGACAGTGCTGTTGTCAGTGGTGCTGTCAGTGGTGCATCATTATTTCTAGTGAAGCAGGCAGTACAGGCTAAAAACTGTTTTTTACACTATTACTTTCTCAGTCATATACTTAAAAGTATTTTCCTGATGAAATTAAGTATGCAAGCTGCTTGATCCATAAACTTTCTGTTTTAGTGGAATTTAATCACACGGGGGCTTTTATCCTTGTGAATACTTCTAAGCCTGTGATAATAATGAGGGTAAGCCATATTGCTAGTGACTTCTTCATGTCATTGGTAATGTGCAAAAAAACGATATTCATTTTTTTTTCCAAAGTACTAAATTTCTTACAGTGGGAGTCCCTCTCAACAGCTCTGCTCCCATGAAGCTATACTGTCTACATGCCTTTCATAGTTTTCAAGTTTCTTTAATTTTTTTATTTCATTGGTTAGCTATTTGAATTTCCTCCTCCAAATTACAGACAATTAGAAAATAGTTAGGTGTCTATATTTAAAGAGCTGCCTTGAGCTGGAAAGGAGTTAGCTGTGTCTTTGATCACACAAATTCCTGTGACAGAAAGGGCCACATCCACTCACCCTTTTTGTGATGGTGCAGGATGACATACAATAAAAAAGCTATGAAGTAAAATTAGAGTAGAAGACGGAAAATTAAATGCCTCCCACCAAGATGTTGCACAGCCTGACAGATTTTTAACAGTACAGCACAGATATGGCAGCTTTTTCAAAATACTGCATTTTTAAAAGGATGTCTTCCTTTCACAGGGCTATCTTGCAATAGATTCATTAGTTGCAAAGCATGAAAAGTGAAGCATGGACACTCGCTCTTTGGAAGCTGTCAAGAGGCGTGTAAATGATGTGGCATTCATATTGCAGAAGTTATGATAAAAGCTTCGATTTCAAATATGTTTTTCAGACACTAGCTCATCATAAATGTCAAGTTTTTTAGCTTGTTTTCAGTGCTTTTAGCTTGGGATTTTTTCATTTGGTCTCATGTTAAAAGACTGCACACAACAGAACTGGTTTGAAGCTTTCTTGGAAAATGTATTTTTGTCGGAAATGCCTAATTATCTAAACAGAAATGCTAAGTGAACACAGCTTGATCTTGGAATACTCCAAAGCAAACACCACCACCACCACCCCCCCATTTTATTGTGGGTAATTTCTGCATCACATCTTTCTATGTCTGAGTGTCACACCTTCCTGTACACCTCAAGTGTTAAAATGTAAAATGTATGGAATCAGTGAAGAAATTATTAGAGAATTGTACAAAGATCTCTTAAATGTACCACAAGAGTACATTGTGAAGTGTAATTGTTACAATCTGAAGGAAGTAAATAGCTTTTAATTCCTACCCAGTATGAGAGTTCAAACATGTTAAGTGAACTCTTCCTGTTATTGGAATTAACTCTCAGATGATAAATCTTCAACAAAACCATATTGATTTTAAAGGTGCTGGTGAATATGGGCTGGAAAATGAAATCTGGGGGATCACAGCAATAAAAATACATAATATCAAAGAACCAGAAAATGAATTGCAAACTGCAGAGAGCAAAAAATATTGTAGCGGTAACTGTCCTTTTCTTTGTCACAAGAAAAAGTGCAGACAGAAAAAACATAATGAAGTCATCCTATCTGAAGAGATGGATCTTCCTGACAACATAATTTTTCTAAATGATGCTCAATGACTATGAAAGCAAGGACCAAGAGGCTAAGTTTCATAATTACTTGTGGAGGAAAAAATCAGCATAAATATAAACCTCAGCATTTCCCTAGACAAGCATATTTTTTAAGACAAGGGAGTACAATGAATGTGCTGAGTTACACATCTCAGCAATAATTTGCAACCCAGGAGAGAAAGAAAAAAAAAAAGTAATTAATTAGCAGGGCGGCAGTTGCATTCAAAAGCTTAAACAGGGTTTAGCTGCTGAAAATCTACAAGATTTTGAAATTATGATTCTTTGAATTAGATGCTATTTTCACCTTTGCATAGGGAAACAAAGACTAGCAGTTCCTCAGAGATGTAGACAGAATCATCTTTGAAAGAAAATGCTAAGGGTTAAATGCAATAATTTCATTATAAATTTGGAGATTTGTTATGGAACTGAGTAAACTTTATGTCAAGAAGTGACTGGAAAAGAAGGTAGAATATTTAGGAAGTGTGCAAAGAATTATGTGTGACCTACAAATTATGACATGGTCCATGAGCTGTCAGGAAGGAACATACATTAAATCTGTTTTGGTGTACAACTGGGTTGAAGTGCTTATTCCAGTTGTGCCTCCTACCAGCCAAATCAGTGAATGCTACAGACATCAGCTTCTCTTTCCTACCAGAATGGAGGAATGGATCAACACACAAACAAAACAGAAGTTAGAAAACATCACTTTTACATGGTTTCAATGTAAGCAGTGGAGTATTTTATAAGCTTCTAGAATATCTACAAAAAACATCTTTTTGTCTAAACTCCCCCTTCCCGCTAAACTGGAAGCTTTCAAACCCATGATATGGGATAGATGCTTGACATCAGCACTGCTGACAAGCAATTTTATTAGCTGGAGTAAACTTCTGGAATTATTCCCACTACCTAAATGAGTTAAGTTTAGCAAGGAACACTGAAAAGCCTCATAATGGATCTGAAGGAGGTTTTTAATAGCTTTAACTAATAGTAATCTGAATTTTATATCTTAAGGACAAGAAGACAACTTGTGGGGGGGAACTCCAGATGTAACTGGACAAACCATCTGTTTAAAAAATTGTTAGAAATAAACAGAAAACAAGGAATCACAGAAGAAAACTAATATTGTGCAGATAAAAAAGAGGAGTGAAGTCTGATTACTGTAAAAGATAAACCAAGCTTGGCAATGAAGAAGAAAGTGAAACAAGCAGCAAAAAGTTCTTCTTGTATATTAAGAGAAGAAATAGTTTTGCTGTTTAAGGACAGTGCAGGACAAAATTAAACAACTTTTTTACTTGGCACCAAAACAAAATTGGAACCTTCTTTCATATTCAGGAAGGATGAGAGCTAAATGTGAAGACAATGCACCATCTTTAATATAAATGGAAATTACTATGTCAGAAGTAGAAACAGAACACAATAATCTGAATACTTCAAATTTGATATGGAGTAGAAAATAAAATGAGAAATAGACATAATTAGAGACATGGAGATAAATGGAAAACTGGATGAAATGCAAGCTCATTCACAGAAGACAGATAATATTGTTTAGATCTGATGTCCATCTGAAAATTTAACAGATTTTTATAGGGAAAAAGTCAAATGGTAGATCTAATGTTCAAGGCTTTTGAACAGCACAGAAAAATATCAGTTAAGCTAAAGAACAGGATTAGTGATTAAAAGACTGGAAGCCATGTGAGAAACTGGCTAATGAGGATAAGGGACAAGGCAATGTGCTGAGAGAGAAACAGCATGCTTGAAGGAACTCGCTGATGGAGGTCCCAAAGAGTTGGTCTGAAGACCAGTCTTGTGTAGTGACTGTAGTAATAGATTTGGCACCCTCAGTAGGAGGAAGAATTAGAATAATCAGGCAGCTAGAACTGGCTGACATTGAGAAATGCTGTGAAGCAAAAAGTGTGAGGCAGTGTCTGTGGCAACAGATGGGAAGAATTTGAGCACGGTTGTGACAAAGCTGTTTCAAAATTAGTCTGTCTAGGTATTTCTGGTACTGATGGAGAAGTGCTAATGCCATAGGACAGGACAACTTACCATCTCAGGGACAGCACTTTTCTAGCTGCAGCTATAGGCTTTTTTTCTGTCAGCTCAAGAGCATCAAACAGAGCTTTTTCTCTTATCTGCTCCAAAGCCTTGACAGAGTAACCAGAGTGGCCCCTAACAATGTACTGAATATGAGATCCCTGAAAAGTCTTTATTGTATGTAACATAGCTTTGATGGGTTGGGAGGGACTATGGAACCTTAACATATATGAATTAATCTATAAATTCACAGGGAGGAAATGAGAATTATTTGATCTAATGATACAAGAACATATGAACAGAAACTGAGAATATATAGAAATTAGGAGGATTTTTGGCTATCATAGCAGGGAGGTTCCAAGATAATTTCAAATAGGTTATTGGGAAGTGAAAAAAAAACCTAATAACGCTTGTATGAGAAAGATTTGCCAGATGAAATATGTGATCTGATTGTGAGCAGTAATGGGGGGTTGGATTTGACAGCTTAGGACATGCTCTCCATTCTGATTCCCTCATGCACCTGCCTTGAGAGTTGACTCAATTGAGAGCTCTTGGAGTTCCTGAAGTTTGGCCTCTCATTGCCAGCAGCAAAAGTGTCACACTGCAGAGAACCCTGACGTGAAACAGCTGTGTCACACTCCCTTCAGACAGCTGCCCTGGTCACTCATGGTAAGGGTCACTGCAGCTGCATAGTCCTTGTTCCTCAGGGTAGGAGCACTCCCCATTCGAATTGCCAGGAGAAAAGAACACCATTTGGGAAGGAATTTCTTCTGGAATGTATTGTTAGATTCAGCAGAAAAATAAAAACAAAGAATCCAAGATGAATCAGTTGTTGTAACTGTGGTTTTGTATGCACTGAGCACAATTAGCCTCGTGTACAGTAATAGAGAATCAGTTACAGCAGACAGCTGCTACTATATTAAATACTTGCACACAAACCCAAAAAAGACACATGTCAACTGGCAGCTGATAGAACAAACCAACAAAGAATACTGAAAGGTAGAAGTGGGGAGGGGAAATTGATTTTATAAGCTTTTCTGTTGTGCTCCTCCTTTTTGTATAAAGAGCATCTGAAAGGATAGGTCCTTTACCACTTTCTTGCCTAGTAATTGACACAAAATAACCAGAAATGAAGCACCCTTATGCCACAGTAAGGATGCTCACAGGAAATTAGAGCAATGCAATAGAAGTGTTTTAACTTCACATGAAAATCTCTTTTCTAGATAGATAAGATTAAAACAGATTGCAGGATTCATTCTACCTTGCACTTTTTAATTAGACAGACTGCTGGTACCGCAGGGGTACTGAACACAGGCTCATTTTTTCTCCACGTCTGATGTCAGAGGCAACAAAGGGAAACAGAAGAGAAAGCAGTGTTCCCATTTCTCCCAGCACTGAGGAAAGGAAGATAAGCCACTTCACACAAACATTTTGCCCTATCAGGCAAATGTTTAGAAAGGACAGGCTATTATTAATTTTTTCTAAGGATACCATTTGAGAAGTATCAAATCATTCAGCTTTGTGCAAAATCAGTATTTGCCTTACAGTTGCCTATGTCAAGCTCAGAGATTTTTCCCAAAATGCTATCCATTTTCTCTGTAAGTTTGTTTAATTCCACCAATGACAATTTATTCCAGGAAATTTATTAAGTTTCCTAAATTTTAACAGAATTCATGACAATTTTCCAGTAAACCCTCCTAATTTTTCTCCCCTGTAGATAACCTCAGCATCTAAAAGGAAAAAAAGCTTAGGAGTTTCCCCCTGACCACTGTTTCACCAATTAAACTGTGCCCACTGGTAAATATCATGCAAGAACTGAAAAAGGGGGTGCTGCTGTATGACAGAAAGCATAGATCAGTATGTTTTAGATGGAGCAAAATATGCAAGGAATAGAACAGAATCAACTGGAAAATATGGAAATGTTTCATCTGATTCCTTGTCATCACAGTTTCTGTGCAACAATTGCAATTCAGCATAAGCCATAGTAATGGACAGCATTTCATCTGCATTAGATCATATTGAGGGTGCAAGCAGGCATCAGGAATTGAGAAGTATGGCCTTTCTGCCATGCGTGAAATGACAGGAAAAGCTTCCTTTGGCTTCTTTGTTTTTGCCAAATGGCAACAAGGGCAGTGTCAGGTGTTCACTGTCATTCAGGCAGATCAGAAACTCCTTGCTTTGGGCTCTGCTGGCGTGAGTGATGTGTTGAGACAAACCTCCTCCATTCAGTGATGATCAAAGGTGTGGAGGAACTAGCTGCACACTTCACTTTTCCCAGCTGTGTTCAGAGTGAGTAACTTTAAGTCACCACTTAAGACTTTATCCTCATGGTTTGCCTAAGAAATAGCTGGAGGTCATTAAAGTGTGAAGATAATGCAATCCTGCTGGTAGTGGACAGACTTACTGTGCAGAAGTTATGATTATTACTGAAGCTGTCCATCACCCCTTGGTGCCCTTCTCAGCAAGAGACCAACATTTCTGCTCAGACATTCCAGCTTCTGCAGTTGTTGAGCAGGGAAGGCACTCTAAATCCTACCTCAGTGGTTTGGGTCCCTTTGGAGCTTTCTTAAAAACAGAGATCTGGCAGGACACATAAAGGTTCAGGTGGATTTGTTTTGTCTGTTCCAAACCAGCCCTTCTGATGTGTGGTGACATTTGGGATTACAAAATATGGTGTTTCACTGTTGGGAGTTGCTTCAATTTCTCTTGATGAGCAGATCAAGCTCTGAATCCCAAAGAGAGAGGTATCTTCCTCGTGGGCTGGGACAGAAATAGTCAGCAACAGTTTAAGTCAGTGCTGATCCAAGACAGACTCAGTCAGATCCTTGTGGGTGTGATCCAAGGCAGTCACCAAAGAGCACTGCAAGTTATGAGTAGGATGCTGGCTCTTGTTCCTATTAATAATGTGGCTGTAGCATCCAGCCAGGCAAGTGAAAGCAAGTGAATTTCTAGCTCTCAGAGCCCTCAGCCTTCTGGTTCTGCTGCTGGCTGGAGAGTGTGTGCATCCCACAGAGCAACTTCTGCACTTGGTCACACTGAGCTTCATTTGCTATGTTGGAGGTGAAAATAGAAAATTGTGGAAAGAAGCTCAGCCTCTTGATCAATTTATCAAACAGAGTGGAAATGTCTGCTTGCTATATAAAAGATAATGAGAGAAATTTGGTTTTAACTCCCTTGACTCAGCCTGCTCAGGTATTCATGTGTGAAATTACCCAGGGGAAAAAGCCATAAGTCAGTGAAAGAACACCTATTGGCCTTAGCATTGATGGGCTATGCAGCGTATGCTACAAACTGAATTAGTCTGGAAAACAGAATTCACTGCACTGCATAGACCCACTGATGGGAAGGAAGAAGCTGATGGGAGCTGCCTGTCTGGAGAGCATGGATGGTGCCAGCAGAAATATGGAACTAGATGAATGCCACCTGATATGTACATTTTTACCCCTCTTCATCAGTGTCATTCTGAGGAGGTCACTTTCTTCTGAGATTTAAAACTTGAATTAATGGACCTGATTTCTTTATTCATTTATGCCAAAATGTGGAGAACTGACAGATAAGGTAGAGAAAAATGTAGTTATTCCATTTCATACTTTATCACTGAATTTGTGAAACATGATAATTATAAATTTTCTGTTAGTACTTTAATGAAAAAACCTTTTTAAGGACTTGAAAAGCACAGTTGGGTTGCCATAGGCGAGGAGCTGTGGTTCATATTACCTACCAAGAGATTAAGTGTGTGGCTGCTGTTTTGAAATACAAATGGAGTGCTGGAGTGCTGCAGCTCAAATAGTCTGCTCCTGCAACTATTTCCAGTTCAATGGACTGAGTAAAACAAAATTTGCATTTTCATAACCGTTGTAATAATGTTCAAGATCATTATCGCGATGGCTGAGCAAAAGCCCAAAATTAGCAAATTGTTGTTCTTTGTCTGCGTGGGCTTTTCTGCAGACTCACATCTGTCTCATTTTGTCACTTTGGATACTGTTTTGCTGTGGTGTCAGTGGTAACATGGACATGGACATCAGCCAGAACGACTTGTCTGCAGATTCCCTCGGCAGGAGTCATTGAGCACAGCCTTTCCTAGATGTGATTTTTCCATGGCATTTCTTTGAGCTTTCCCTTCTAAATTCATGACCTGTGTAGTGAGGGATGGCTCGCTCTCTCCAGACCAAGGCATGAATCTATTACCTTCTAAAGAGTTTTTCTTTCTGTTTTTTTCTTCTTCTATTACTGTCTAATCACTGTTCAAGACAATGAAATCAGATGCACTCATTTTCCCATTAAGAAGCTTCTTTTTCTCCCACCTTTCCCAGTGGATTACTTTAAAACATAAGAGTCTCAAGAGGAAATAGCAGAAGTGTTTTACCCATAGTGATTTAAGGATATATGAAATACTATCTTCACATGGGTAGACAGTAAAAAGTAGAGGAAAAAAACTAGTAGGGAGTAAATTTTGAAAGGTTTCATATTTTATTCTGGATTTTTAAAAATACTTATTTTTCAGGTGCCTTTATACTCATCTTCTTTATTTTAGGAATCTTGTGATGCTTGACTTACTTAAATTTTGATTACTTACTAAATTTTGATTTGCTTGCAACAAAAATGCTATATATATAAGCTAAATTTTGTTTTGTAAGCTTCATCTACACTTGTATGTAGCACTGAAGATATGTTTGGGTTCTTTTCTTTTTTATCGTCAAGAACTTTGTGCATAGATAATAGAGAGAGTAATTTCACCTTACATTTGCTGTGAGCAGCTGGACCTTGCTGCTGCAGTGGTTTTCCTGGTGGGGTTCTGCAGTTGCACACACTGGAGTGAGGCCCCTATTCCTGCAGCCAAGCCACCAGCTTCCAGAAGCTCCTCTGCTGAACCTGACTGAGCACATCCATTCAAGTACTGGGTTCCTCATGAACAGCTCAGATAAATACCAGAAATGTCCACTCACCAGAATCAGTGGTTCTATTGATAGGCTGACCAAATCTTGTTAAGCATGTTACCTTGTTGTATTTGTCTAGATTTTGCTTTGTGTGTTTATCTTCAAATTGACAGGCACCAAAGATGTGCCTTTTACATGCTGAAAGTTAATGTTAGTTTAATGTAGGCTATTTTCACCACAGGTACTAAATGGCATCTAGAGAAGATTTTTTTTGTGTTTTCATAGTTTTTTAACATTTATGAATGTCATTGTGTGATCCATATTGAATACTATTGATTGGGGAAGCATTTATAGACACACAGATGTCAGAGCAGAGAAGACATGGTGAGATCTGTAGAGATGATTTAACTATTTCATTTGACTGCTTAAAAAGCTTTGGCAGATGCTTTTCATGTTAGTGATGAAATCTGAAATGTAAGTAAGGCACTTTCCCTGCAAAGGAGATCTCTGCCTTCTCCTCAGAGGATCCATATTCTCCATTTTTATTCTGTAAACTCGTCTTTATTTAGTAACCAAGTGTTATTATCTCTTATGAATGGGTGAGAAACTGAGGATCATCTAAAATCATTGTGATTCACAAAATAAATTCACAGGTTGAAAATCAAATCCAGAGACTTGAGAGTGTTAGATCATTGACCCCACCACAAAGTCACCTGGTCTCTCAATAAGCTTCATGGATTAGCAAGTTTGTATACATATGTACCTATACTTGTAGATACAAAATCCTTAGTAAAACTGTTTAATCATACAAAAACATGAGTTGACTTTTAGTGTGTTTAGGGTGTCACACATTAGCTAACCTGAGGTAACCAGTTTCTCTTGACCATGTTACTCTTTGAACAACTTACAATTACCCTGCTTAGCACGGAGGGAAGGATTTGGAGAGGCATACAAATCTGGATATTTAAAAATGTTTTTTCTTAGAGGAAATATGTTTCTGTAGAAAGAGATAATTCAGTAAAATGAAGCACAATATTATTCTCAAGTAGCTTTTTAGGCAGAGGGTGGAATTACACACTTCCCAAGAACCTACAGTTTACAGTGAAAAGCGATCTTCCCTCACTTCATTTCTTAGGAATAGCTCTTTCTGCTGGTTTTGAATGTGTTTCTTTTTCCTGTCTATTAATAGCAAATCTCAGTAGATGAGGTTTGCAGATCAAGATTAAAAAACCTCCAAAACCTACATAGCAGTAGAGTGTCTGGAAATCTTATCTTCCATAAATTGCAGATTTCAGCTAGAGTCTGAGTAGCATAGTACAGTGAACAACAAATTTTGTATTTGGGGAACTAAATGTACAACTTCCCATTGCACTGATGGATTCACTACAGTTTTAATAGGAGGAAAATACCCATTTATTTCAAAAGGGTTTGGATCAGTCTGACAGGGTATTGACAAAAACAGAGATTTGCCGTATAGTTCAGTATATATTTCTATATCAACCTCACTAACTACCCTTCTACTTCAGTGTTGGAGAGAGCTGCTGCACAAACAAATTCAGCCTGAGCCTTGTTTCTAAGGAAGGTAAAAAGGAAGGAGTTGTCATAGGACTGTCAGAGTCCAGGTCTCTTTGGACTAGCTGTGCACAGATCCCAAAGATGAATCTTTCACAGACCTCTGTTTAGATTTCCCCAAGCTGTGCCCAAACCCTTTCTCCCAGGCTGGAGAACTGCCACAAGGGAGGCCACTCCCATGGAAAGAGTATTATCAGCCAAAAGAACCCACTGGCAGGAAGCCCCTGAGAGAAGAATGAGAGGTATGGCCAGGAGGAGGGGGATATCGTAGAGCTGGAGCCAATGAACCAAAGCAAAAATGAATTGATTTTGTCTGGGCAGCTCCTAGAAGAAGAAAAAACATCACATTTAGCTGCTGGAAGCCCCACAGATTCCTCACAGCAGGACACAAGGCAGTCACAGATCTGGCTGGCACTCTGGCTTTGCAGTGGGCCTAGTCAATTGGCTGGCTGGGGTGAGAAATTCAAGCATAAGGTGGGAATGAGGGACAGTGGGAAACTAGGGATGGGAAACTAGATGCACTTGGCTCCTGAGATTTGCTTCAGCTTAGTCTACTTCACTGCTGCCAAGTGATACTCAAGTTCAAATACAAAGTGAAAGAGGGGAAGAAAGTGCTGAGAAAAAATTGTACTGAAAATAGAGGAGGAAAAATCAACCAGAAATTTCTTTGAAATTATTGGCTTGTGTTTGATTGCCACGTGGGGGAGATCTAAGCTTAAACAGTCCTATCAGAGCTGTGTCACATGGAAGGAATCCTTCAGCAGATGTTGGCTGAGGCTCAACAGTGTCTCTGTGACTGAGCTTGCTGGTTTCATCAAATTGTTCTTCCAGATGACACGTGAGGGCCTGGTGATGTACATGTTAAAAACAATTAAAAGCTGATGAAAAGCAAAACTCTTCCTACCCTCTAATCCTCCTGACATGCTTTAAAAACTTTCCCCATTATGGTATTTTCCCTGTTGAAAATGCATACTGGATGTGGGAAACACACATACAGACATATCACTATGGGTTATATGACCAAAACTTTCAGAGATACTGAGGATTCTGTAAAAAGGCCAAATGCTTCCTCAGGCAGGAGGTTGGATGGAGGTTTTGTAGGTTTATGAAACATTAAACAATTAATATCACTACAAATTTAGCTTAAGTAAAATTTGTTTTCTCCATGATGATAATTTCTCTAAGCATAAAAAGCAGAATTGCTCAAAAACTTCCAAGATAATATAGTCCATTCTGTCTATTTTATGCTGTGCTAAAGTGATCCAGAGGAAAAAAATGGCGCATCTATCAAAGCAGAGTCAGGATTAACAAACAGACTTGCAGACACCTTTACATAAAATCCTGAAGTACCTCATGGAGCAGCTAATAGCAGGTTGCAGGTAGTTGATCGTGTTCAGGTGCAAATTCCTGACAGGTACTTCTGGAAGTTCGACTGAATACAAATCATTTATATCCTCAACAAGGTGATTGTGCAATTTGTCCTTCATCGTTTCTCTCACACAGCATGCATGAAGAAATAACTTGTAGTGCAGGATCAGCAGACAAGTCATATGGGCTTAAAGCCACTTTTGTGTCCCCCATAGCCAGAACCCAGTATCTAAAGCTAATAGCCAATGGTCTGTGCTTTTGAAACTCCATCTTTGCCTTTAGCTTTATCTGCAAGGGCTAACGAGTTGCCAGAAAGATTTTTTGTATTGTATTTTTAGTCAGACACAAGTCTGTATATGTCAAAAAATTCAGGCTGACCTTTGATCTAGTGAAGCTGTGTGCCAAAATATGTGTACTTGGGCTTTCAGTTAACTGCCCTCCATGTGTACTTTTAAACCTCATGATGTTGACCCAGAGCACATTTCACAGCTGGAGTTCATCCTGTCCAAACTCACATTAGATCTTCTAGCACCTGCTTTCTGTTCACAAGCAAGAGAAGCAGACAGGGTAGCTTTTAAGTATATATATATTTTTAAATTCTTATTGAAAATATTATTTAATGATATTTTTATATTTCCAACAGCATGCTAACTTGACAGATGTGGTTTAGCTGTAACTAACTTCGGTTTTGTCCTCAACCTGTCTGACAACTATAGATGATGGTACCTCACGCTGGAGCTGGAGAAACTTGGACTCAGAAGAGTAGCTGACTTGCCTAAAAGCATGAAAAAATCAGCTTTGGATCTGTGACCAAAACTCAGCTTTCCCAAGTCCCAGCCAGTCAATACTTAACATGCCTGGCCCAGGGGAAGGCACTAGTTAGCTCTTGGTTATGGAGGACGGGGGAATTGGTGAGAGCAAATCAACTTTCAAAGAGTCATCCCCATAAAAATTCAACATCCAAATGACAGGGAGTTTGTTCTGTGCAGTGCATGCCAAAACAAGGATCTGTGCCTAACCCTGTCTCTGGGTCTTCATGAACTCAGGGTAGCTGATGCTGTGTCTAATGACTCTACTGTTGTTTCTGCTCAGTTTTCAGGACTTTACTTGTTGTCATTCTTCACGATCCTTGTTGGGCTGATGCTCTACTCCTCCACATCCACCTACGTAGCCCAGGATCCTCGGGTGTACAAGCAGTTTCGAAACCCTTCCGGACCTGTCGTAGACCTGCCAGCCACCAGCCAGATGGAGCCTTCGGTGACATACACCAGCCTGGGGCAGGAGACAGAAGAGGAGCCTCACGTTAGAGTTGCTTAAACCCAGGGCTGTTGGTCACCTATTGACAGTGGAGCTCGTATATCCATTATCTCTGTATTGTCCATAGAGAAAGGTATTTACCAGGTGCAGTTACACTGGTGAGCTGCAAGGTAGCAAATAAGGAAAGCTCATACAAACACAAATTAATTGTTCCAGGGTGTTCCTTGCAAGGAGGTGCCAGTCCCTCGTTTACAATAAGAGCAGCATGTTTGCAATACAAACTGCTGGGTAGGAATCAGTTAATGTCAAACTACCTGTGAAAGATGTTCAATACGCAAGATGAAATTGCAAAAAAAGAAATTCATAGAAGGGTGTTTTACACACACAGAGTGATATTATGCCTAAGCCACACCAGTTGTGGAAAAAACTCCTTTTTACAGCAGATACGCTTTGTGCAGTCACTGTTAATTTCTCTCTAAAATTTGTTTGTTTGCACAAAACAGATGGGTTAGTCGTGGTTGCAACACCCTGACACATTTTTGCTAGCACCTTGGATTTGGTGAGGGAAATACAATGAGTTCTTCTGTGCTGTCTTAGTTGCCCTTTCTAGGTAATCTGATCCATGACTCCAGAGAAGGGACAACTTACAATATCCGTCTCTATTCTAGGAATAGGTATAAGGCGAGCATTTTAGCCTTTCTATATTTGCAGAAGTGAAGTACTCAAGCATTGACCTCTCTATGATCCATGGCAGATTTCCTGGTGGCCAAGGCTCTGCATCAGGTGACAGCGAGTCAGTTTCTCTGTAGTCGTGACTCAACACAGATTTCTTACTTTTAAAATTTTAACCTGTAGAAAGAAAAACGCATTTTCTAGTTTCCTACGTATTGTACCCCTCCACAGAAAGATGACACATCATGTGGATCAGGGCACTTATTTTAGATACTCAGTGCATTGAGGATGCCTTCTGCTGTTCCAGTTTGCATAGTCTCCCGTGGTTCATTATTCTAACAATGTGTCAGTTTTTCACCAACACCCACAGATTGTAAAAATCAGGAAGATTAAGGGAGGAATTCACGAGCAGAAAGACTGGACCCTCTGCTGGTGTTGCCACAGTAGCACAAAGGCATTTTACTGGCAGGGTGCAGCCAATTACTTTTCATTAACTGTGAAGCAAGCAGAGGAATTCAGCAGTTTTCTTACATTCCTGGGGACGTGTGAAAATAGTAAGGGTGTGCTCCACGCTTCTGTATACAACTGTACTTCTGCCTCAGGAGCCTTACCAGAATGGGGGAAATCTTAGTCACCACCATGAATAATCCATCTTTGCCTGTATGTTTGCTCTTCTGAGAGTCCCGTACAAGGAAATCATTATTCCAATATCCTTTATCTATTTGTAACTTAAAATTAAGGAAGATGAGGTGTTCCTGTGTCTAACAATAGGTGAGGAATCTAGGGGAGTTTTTATTCACCAATCTGCCACATCTTTGCGTGAATCCTTGGGCATGACTTACCTTCTGTGTGGCTGAGTTTCCCAATCAATATATACAGGAATAGTGACATTTTACCTACCTCACAGAGGTGCTATGGGACCAAGTTATCTTAAAATGCTTCAGGATCTTCAGAAAGAAGGTGTTTAAGAAGCACATTACAGTGCTGAAAAAGTGCATATACATTCACTGTATTTGAAAATGGAGTTTATGGCATGGTTGATGAATATTTTGCTTGTGGGCATAGAAGGTGAATTTGATTTGAATGTTATTCTGCTGAAAAAGACTGTTTCAAGCAAAAATGTAGGCCTTCATGTTTGAAAAATACAACTTACCTATTTCTATTTAAAAAAGAAGAAAAAAATCAATCTATACACTGGAGATTAGAAAGGTCACACAGTTCAACCAAGCAGGATGAATTTCTGCTGAGGTAACATTCATTTTTTATAGTCCTGTTCTGCTTTAATATAGAGGGAACTTCCCTGAAGCAGACTGAGAGAAGTGTATATGCATAATAGACATGAAGTGGCAAATGTCAAAATGCTTTTGAACAGCAGAAGTATGCTGTATCTTATTCTTGCTGTGGAGAAGAGGTGATTTCTCTCCCTCTGTGTTCAGGCTGTCCGCCACAACCCTGCTGCTCCCGAGGGAAGGTTCTGCAGTATCGCCAAATCATGCCCAAAACTAGCCCAAAAGCTTTGGTTAAGATGCCTTGGTACTAAACAAACAAATGTATGATTTTTTTCCCCTGCCTTCTGGTTTTTTAATCTTTTTAGCACTCATGTTTCCAAACTTTTTTTTTCTCTTAAACTATTGAGGATTTAAAAACCACAATACAAAAAAACAACTGGATTCCCACTGAAAAACAGAGTCTGTATTCTGGGGATATTAAGGAAAGTCTAAATAAAAAAAAAAAAAAAAAACATAAAATAAAGATTATCTGACATTTCAGGGTAAGATCCTTGGGTCAAGCCCTATGAGAGTTTCGACTTAAGGTGGATTTTGTACATTCCCCAGGAGAAGGGGTCTGATTATAATCATGGCTCCCTCAGGTACCCAGTGGCACACTGGTGGGCACCTGTCATCTCAGTCTTTTTTGCTACCTTTTATACCAATTAAATACCTTTCTCTGAACATTAGTCCCCGTGTTGGTCTGAGAACCTTGAGGATTGTGTGCGTGTGTGTTTCATGTTTACAGTTCCTTCTTCCTTCTTTTTGCATAACTGTTTTGATTAATTTCCTTGTTAGTATTTATTTTTAAGCCAAATGTTTGTAGTCCTTCAGCCTCCCCCTCCTCATTTTTCTGACACTAACTCGTAGATGTTTGTTAGTCTTCTGCGAAACAGCTGGGCAGGAGGCAGCTCCCAGCCAGGTCCTGGGGCTGGGTGTTTCTCTTTACAAGGGGTTGCCATCCATGAGTGGCTGGGAGGTGCCACCTGGAGTGATTTTACCAGGCTATTCTGAAAGGCTCTGTTGTACAGGAATAAGTGCTGAATGTTTCAGTGAGCACTCCGCCACCAGCCACCACCCCCTGTGCTTCTTGTGCAGGAGGAGTTGAATGCGCAAAGCGGGGCTGCTTCGCTGTCTGTGTTTGCACCCGATAAACAAGGTGGATGCTCGGATTAGCACCACTGTGTCCTGGATGGACCTCGAAGGAAAGCAGTAGTATAGCTTTACAAATAACTGTGTTGACTGAAAAACTGAGGTCTAGTGAAGGAAACCGTTCCTTCTGCCTGCTTGTGTTCTGCAGTTGGAGCCCTCAGTGCGCACCAGCAAAGGCTCAGCTCTCTAACGGCAGCTACTCTCCGTGTTGCGTAGGACGTCTCTAGCTCTGCATAGCTCCTTGCCTGAACAAACTGAAACTCTCTGATACTGCTGGCCCTGGGCAGCCCTTAGCAAGACTGATGTCATTTTCTGATACCGGATGAAAACCCCCACTGAGACAGACCTTGTCTTTGTTCCAGCTATAAGGTTTCAAAACACACAACAATAGACCAAGCAATTGAAAATTTTGCACCACTGTGTCATAAGAAGTTTCAATGTATAGTGTAGAGATTGCTAACTTGTGCTATTAACATTTTGACAAGCGTGTAGTATCATTTTCTTTCCTTTTTTTTTTTTTCTTAAACCATTTAGTATTCCTGAGCTAGCTAAAAATATAAATTTTACCCCATGGGTAGGATTTTATTGTTAAATGCCATAATAAAGCACACTAATCTTGACACTGCAGATGGAAGTATGAACCAAAACCAAAACCAGGCAAACAAAATCCCAATCCCAAATCCTGCATTGAGAAGCTGAATAAACCTTTCTCCATTTTGATATTTGCATGCACCTATATGGACTGGCTGTGGCAATGTAATGCCTGTATAATGTTTTCAAATAAAAAAAATAAATGCTTTATGAAAGCAGGGTTATTGGTTTCTTGACTTATTCCTTTCTGCTATCTTAGCCTAAAACTATTTTTCAGAAGTGTAAATCTTGAATTGCAGGGAATAATTTTTCTCTGTGATCAGGACTTCTTCCCCTTGTGAGGTGGTTAACCTAGAACTCTTTCCAAGGTGTCTAAAAATAGATGGCATCAGGCATCCTCAAGTATCTTGCCTGGCCCCAGAGCACTGGTCCAGAAGGATAAGAGTACTTCTGCATACCCTCTGTCTTAGCCTGCCATTTCTCTAGGGCTAGCTCAGGTATCCTGATAGTCACTGCCCTCATTTGGAGACAAAACCACTCTCCACTGCCTTCCAGAAATTATTAATTAGTCTAGAATTAATTTGGGGAAATTAATTGATTTATAATTAATCTGACAAGTGCATGATATTGAAGGGATTCTCTGGCAGAGGTTACTGAGTGCCTGCAGCTGCCTTTCCCAACCCTCCCTTCCAGGCTGCCCTACACTACAACACTACACCCAGCTGAGTCCTGAAAAGAAAGGATGGAGACAAAATTTAGGCACTGAGGGAAAAGGAGTGTCAGGAAGAGCAGAATTAGGATAAGAAAGAAAATAAGACTTTGACTCATTGAAAGTTCACATGGACAAGAAAGGAAGATCCTTAGTGTGTGAGAACAAGGGATTTTATAAGCACGTATTCATTCACTTCTAAGAGTGTTTGCCAGCATATGCACCTCTCCATCTCTCTTTGCCTGATGTCTCCCTGGGAAACTTTGCATCAGTATTTGTCACATGCTTTACTGCTGGAAGTACAAAAGGGTATTGAGAGTGGTGAGCTCATTTCCACTCAGTCCCTGCACTGCAAGTGCACAGATCCCAGATGTTACAAAGCCAGCAGTGCTGCACCCATGTGCTGGTTGATGCCTGATATTCCTCTGTGAACGTTTCCTAAGTTATACAGAGCTCCAGAAACTGAGTTAGTGTGCACAGCTTTATCATACTAACAGTTGTTTTGCATTTTCCTCCAAATCTTCTCAGGAGACTCTCTGGCATTACAAAATTATCCTTTTATTGCCTGGCTAGAATTCAGCCTGGGTGCTTGAGTCATATGAATAGTAATTGCATAGAATTACGCTAAAAATAGATCATAAATAGGCATTAATGAATATTTCTGTTCTTAAATCAAACACGTTTTAACACTGAAGGACACTCAATCAGCATAAAGCTGCCACTCTCTCTTTGTTTTTGTTTATTTAGAACTAGCTCTCCGAAACATTGCAAACCCAAAGCTGAATGCTTAGCAGCAATATGTTGTGGCATACAAACAAGGAAGAAGTGCTTTTACAGTTAGAAAAGTTGTTTTGTTATGTCTGCTTTGCAATTACAAACACAATAATTGTCAAATAAATAACTAAGCCAAAGCTTTGTGAAAGGGAACACCTCTGCTTGTGCAGCCCTAGACCTGTTCCCTCAACAATTGCAAAGTGAGTACCAAACGCCAACAATGCAGCAATAACAACAATATTGGAGTAGAGCATTGTCCTTGTCGTCCTTCTCCTGTGAAGTGCAGGCTCATGCCCTATGATATTTATTATTAAAAATACTGCTGTATGGAAGATATTAATTCTACAGGGCTGGGATCACTAATGAGTGATTAGTCTCAGACTGGCTGTGAGCCACCAACAGGAAACAAAACCCTATAAATTGACCACAAAAAACCAGTGGCAACCCTCAGATAACTTGCAGTTGGTATTTCAGTTTCACTAAAAGACCCACAGTGTTCCTTCAGGCCACATCACTCTGAGCATCACTCAGAGCATCTTCCCCAGCCTTAGAAAACACCACAGGTACCCAGTGATCCCAGTGATGTCACTTGGCTGGGTGCAGAGAAGAACCACTACCACTGTGCTGCGTCTCACTGAGGCATTTCCCTCCGTGAAGAAGAACCTCTCCTACCACTGCTATGATACAGCAGCCAGGTGGGGAAAAGAAACTGGCTCAAAGTAAATCTTGAGGTCTAAAGTGAAAAGTCAGCACTCTGTGCAGTCCTTTCTTCTGTAAATCCATACATTAGCTATTATTTTGTTTTTGTTCTTTATCCTAGAAGTTCCATTTTTAATTATGCCCAGCAATTGAGGAAATCATGCCCCATGGTCGTCTGGTATCCATGAGGTCAAAATTTTATTCTTTATGAATAGTCTAATGTATGGGATCTCTTTAAGAATACAGATATTGTCAATCCCACATATTATGCAAATATTTGTAGGTTGAGACCAGTTGAAGCTGATTTTATTGGATTTATAAATTTTATTCTACTTAGGTTTTGATTTATAACCTTGAGCTATAGTTGACTTTTTTTATGACTCATTATTGTGTACGATGTCCTCAGGCAATTTCCTAGAGCTACCCTGACCTTAATAATGCATTATTAATTCATCACTGCTAAATACATTATTTATATTAACTACTGCATTTTATTCCCCGCATCTTAATAGCAGCGAACTCATCAGATTTTAATGTAACTGCAAAATTGTCAGTATGAATTCAGCTCCTTCTTCCCATGTTCAATATGTACATGCTTGTCAAGAGCAAAATACTGGATTTACCAGGGTTAAATAATGACTTCTTTTATTCTAGACCTTACCAAAGCAGAGAAAGATAATGAACATGTGCTGAGTTTACCTGATCACTGAGCACTGAATCACTAAGTGATTCAATGACAACACCATAGACACCTTGCATGCAGAATAGCTGGGGTTTTTACAGGTGCAGAACGCCTGCGAGCCCATGGATCAACGTTATGTGAGGTCATGCATATTTAGCTTCCCACTGCCTACAGTAACCAGCATCACAGAAACCTGGCTGCTTGCCAGATCCATAGAAATCAGCAATAGCATTTGCATGTTCTTAAAATGACTGCTTGCCTAAATGAACTTCCTAAGTGAGAAGGGGGAAGGGAATGACAACAATAATCTGAAGAACCTCATTACGTGACTCACTGTGAGCTGTGGCTTGAACTATCTAATGTAGTTCTTGGCATTAAACAGATTTCTGGGTGCTGAGTAGGTCACAAAGGTATGCAGCCATTGGAGTGAATTTCATGAGTCTTTATGTCCCCATACATTGTCTGTGAGCCTACACTATAATTAAACAGAAAGGAGAATATCCACAAAACTGTACCTGCAATTTTGTTCATTTAAAACTGTTGCAGCGGGATTGATTTAATGACTAATTTGACAAGGAGCACTGATGCTGCAGGATCTGCTTTGACTTTGCATGCTCAGGTGACACCACCTCTTTGGTGATGTGTACTCTTACACCAGCCAGCAAAGCATTTGGAAAATGCAAAATTTGAGTGCTCATTTTAGCCTTGAGCTTTAATACAATATACAACAAAAGCAAACAGGGATTTAAAGTGAAACAGGTCTATTAAAAGAGGAGGATAGCACTTAGCTTCCTACACCTCTTATCCAGTTTGTCTGACAATCTTTTTCCCAAAGTCACCATCCACCAAAATCCATGTGGTCAAAACAACTGCTAAGTTCATCTTCACATTTTTGGTCTAATTTACTCACACTCCCTTCCGAATCACTGACCTAAATGAATTAATCCACAGCTTCAAGATCCTTAGCTATCCTGCCTCTGCCTCCCAGACTGGCTCATGGAGTGGGTCCTCTGCCTACTCACTGACCCTGCATCTTGCTGCTTTATTGCTAGTGTGGTCCAGACAAAGGGGCTCCTGGCCTCAACACACAGGCTACTGGCCACAGAATATTTGATCAGGAGTTTCTGTCACTTTCCGTACAAATGTCAGATTTCAGCCCCACTCCATTGCAACTGGAGATATTTTTAAAAATTAAAATTAAAATAAAATGCCCACTCTACTATTATATGATATTCAGCTAATGGCATACCAGTATGGTGTGAAGTCAGACATGGGAGATTCAAAAAACAATGTGCATTTGCCTGCCATTTGATTTACAGTGAAGGTGAAAGAAGAGTGGCAGGTGGAGAATGAGGTACAGGTACCCTTCAAGCCATTGACTCTAACAAGTCAGCAACAAAATTAGTTGTATTATTTGGACTGAGCAAGTGAGGGTAACACTCTGTCCTCATGGAAAATAAAACATAAAAAGCAAAACACGTCTCCAGCTTGTAATTATTTAAATTATTCACAGAGATGGCATTGAGGATCCATTTACATATATAGAGATTGGCTTCCTCTCCTGCAGCTCTTGTTTTCCTCTCCAGCTTCTGTGTCTGGTCTCACCAAGGAAAGGTTTAATTCCACTAAAAAACAAGAAAGGAGATAAAAATAAAGGGAAGTATTTATCCAAGGTATAGCTGCTTCTCTTTCTCCTTGTACAAATGCCTCCTTTGAGCTATATTCAGGGCAAACATGAACTGTGCCTGAGCTGGCATTTGTCTTCACAGTCTGGGAGGAGGACTGTGAGTCCTCAGCCCCCAAACCTCAATCTTCACTTTTACCACAGACTTTTCATTTCTGTGAGACGATGGAGAGATCCAGCTGAGCTCCTTTTATTTCCCCTGGGTGTAGGAGGCAGGATGTGTGCTCAAGACAGCACGAGAAAGTTTGTCCTGCTACAGCAGAGTAGCAGTTCAGTTGAGTTCAGATTTTGTTGCTAGATGCAGGGTCATGCTCTGCAGAGCCAGCAGCCTGACACCTTCTACAGGTATACTTTTAATTTGAGTTACTGTGGTAAGCTGCTGATCTGAAAAAAGTATTTGCAGCAGCTGCACTAGCAAAGGCTTCTCTCTACTGCTGTAGAGGGGGAAACATCCCTGTCAGCTACAGCACAGGTATTTCATTACTACAAGGGAATACTGATGGACTTTGCTCTGAGTATACATCATGAAATACCAGGGAGCAATTACACATTAATTTAAAAAATACCCTAGCACTCCCATTTTAACTTGTGCATTTTCCTTGGGAGTTTTCCATTCTTTTTGCCCGTACATGGTGCCAAGAGACTTTTTCCACATCAGCAACTGAGCCTTGGAGCAAAATACAGATACAGAAAAGCCAAAAAAAAGGCTTTGACAGCCCAACAGATTTTCAGTCACATGAAATTCACCTTACACCCTGCTCACGTGAAGGTGTTCTAGGCAAGAAGGTGTCTGCAAGGTCGGGTCCAGTCTCCTGCATCCCTCTGTGATGGTGAGGGAGAAGACTCACAGTTGTGAAAGGTAAGGATGTGGCACTGGGAAAGAGAGGAAAGTGGTGATTTTCAACAGAGGGAGAGAAAGAGAGGGGAGTCTCTTGGCATGGAGAAAGGCTGGAGAAGGGACACGAGTTGTGAAGGAAAGAAAGGGTGATGCAGGGGGACCATGGCTTGGGAGGGTTGTTTAAGAGGTTAGAGAGAGCTGGGAGAGGAGTTCATCACCTCACCTGCTGCCAAAACACTGCAAAGTCCAAGGCTTTAGCTCTCCTCCTGATCAGCAGGGTCTGCAAGGGAAACATGCTCTGACAACACAGTGAAAATAGAATAGGTGGCTTCTCCTTGGGGTGCTTGTGTTGGGTGTGTGTGAACCTAAAGCAAACACTGATAAAGCCCATTAATGAACAACCATTCCCACATATTCCAGATGGAAGAAAAACTCCTCAAGCAAGAAGGATAGTGTGAAAAACGGCTTCATTAGTGTTATCAGACAAGATATTGCTGTTGTCTTGCTTTTTGGATTTTTTTTCCCCCAAATAACTCCACACTGACTTTTAAAAAGTCTATCAATACATGAGGGAACATTATTGCTGTATGGGGTGTTTGCAATCTGTGAACATGAAAGGTGGTTAATTTGTCTGAGCAGAGAGAAAATAACCTATCCTAGTTTGTTTTTTCTGTATTTCCCAGTGTTGATAACTGGCTGTGTTCTGACTGTTCTTTGCACAAGCTGAATGGCAATTGGTAAATGTGTTTGAGGCACTGTAAGGGCAGTGTCTGGAGTTTGCCACTGACACTTTAATCTAATGAGAAATGCCAGGGACCTTCTGTTGGTTATTTCAAAATATTTTGTTTGGAAGAATTTTAAGACTTATAAAATAAATCAGTCTTGTTATATCAACATTTCCAGACAAAAACAACTCCCAGATCTTATGCTCAATATTTTCTCCCCTGCTTGCCTCATACTTGGCTTGCATCAGACCTAGGAAATAAACATGTCACTTCTTTCACTGCTCATTTATCAGGAAGAAGAAAAGATGGGAGGAGAGAAATAAAGGGAAAAACACTGTTGGGGCTCTGTGGCATCTTGTGTGATGGCTCTACCTCTGTAACTGTGAGTTCATAAAACAGTAAAGCCTCAATCTCTTCCTTTCCATTTGCCTAGTGATGCATGAGAGTGTTTAACACCAGAGACTAAGAATGCTCATATTTGATAAAGGAAATAAAGAAAAAAGAGTAAAGCAGAACATATTAGAGTACACAGAACAAAAGCTTTTAGCCACTAACCAAGAACTACTTCAATCAGCAAATGTCACTAATGTGTTTTGAAAAAATAACACTGCTGAAATGCCAGGGCATTCTGATTTCCATTAAAATGGAAGGTCAAATGTGTCACAGAAAATAACCCAGATGGTCTCACCATCCACTGAAGAGGGCAGAAGGTGTAATCCCCAAATGGAAGATGTTTATGCAGAACTGTGCTCAGGTTGCAATAGCACCTGCTGGGATAACACATCTTCCTTGGAGCTGCTGCAGTTCTGAGACAGTGGCATTTATCCACAGCCCCACAGAACAAATCTTTCTGTAGGGGTCTTGCTTATAGCTGGTGACCTGAACCCAGCTTTTCTATACACAAAAGTGATTTTCACTTTAGCAGTTTAACATACAACTATTTGTATCTATATTATCTAGAGATAAGCAGAATTTTTTCAACCTATTGAGGCTGCAGCAGGTGGTGCTCATTTGCATTCTGCAGATGTTTGGGCTTTCCAGCAGGGCTTCAAGAAGGAGAATATTTTCTTTGTTTCTTATAAAGACTAAAACTTTGAATTTTCACATGGAGAAACATATAACTAGGTCCAAATGCTTCTATTATGCTTGCAGACCTGTATATGAAGTGCTAATCCATGTATCTTTTGAGAGACATTTATACTGTGCCCATTTGGCCTTCATACATCTTTTTGCTGATGCAAGTGATCAGTTCTAATTCTGAGTGGTGGCAGGGGCACGTCTTGTTTCTGGGTCTTGTCATTGAGATGATTTAATAATTTAACCTGCCATCATTTAACAATCTTTGTTTTTTCTGTATATTTACATCTCTGCTTGGAATATACTTGGGATATAAAAGCCCTACCTTTTCAAAAGCCCTTAAAGGACACAATTGAAAATGTGGGAGGGAGTAAGTATTTGAAATACGTTTGGTTTTTTTCTTTATTTTATATGACATATAAAATTTAAACATGTTGCTGAGATACAAACTAATGCCAAAAGTGCTGTATTTCTCTTACTGAGGTTTCCACATTTATACCTGTTTCTCCAATGAATGTATGATGCTCTGTGCATTGTATTTAAAAATAGGAGCAACCTGATAGATTTTGCATTTAGGCAAAAAAGAGAACTGTGGCAAATATGCACAGACAAATTATTCTTGAAATACATTGCTCTCTTGAGCTGTCAAGTGATGTTTCTTTTTAAATGAGCTCTCTCATTTTGGATTCCTCCCTCCTATTTTGATCCCCTGATGGACCATGCCTTCAGGCATCTGTACACCTGGAATAACTTCTGCAGAAAGCTACTGGATAACAGCTTCAAATGTTGACCTTTTCCGGACGTATGTTGTGCAAATGTTGGCTGAGCAATAGCAAATCCCCTTGCCTTCTTCCCAGCTGCCAAATGTTGCTGAAGCTTCTGGATGGCTCCTGCTCGGCCCTTGGGAAGATCTTTATGAATATATCTCTGATCCTGCACCTACCCCCTTCAATTAACTGGCAAACACCTTGGAAATCTGTCAGCCTGGCAGTTGCATGCTCCCCTGAGATCTAGAAATCTGTCTTTATGCTTTGGCCCTTCTCACCTTTACTGCTTATCCTCTGAATGCTCTTAACTGTGCTTTCTCCAGCTCTCTAAGTCTTGGAGAGTTTCATTCCTTGGTCATTTTCTCTCTTCCTTCTGCATCTTATCCATGAGTAAACTTTTTCATATACTGTCTGCCAAGTTAATATCCCAATCCTTTCTCTCAAGCACTGGTCAGATTTGTTTGTCCAGACTAAACTGTCAGTGGGTCTCACTAACATCACTTTGTGGGTGACAATGTGACTTAAGTCTTTTTCAGGCTCTTCCCACTGGAGCTGCTCATCTCTGTTCTTAGTTATTGTGAACTCTGCAGTCCTGAAGCCGCTGCCCTGTTTGATGGCTGTGCAGTTTTGTCCTGAAGTGCTGCTGCTCATCTTGTTTTAATTAAAGTACTTTCTCCTTAAAGGTTGTTCTTTGGGCATGGCTCTTAAGAGATCAATTCCTCTTCTTTTTCACTTCCACTGCAGATAAGAAGGGGGGAAAGTAATTAGCACAAATGTCTCCAGCAGCAGAGGCTCCTCACTGTGTATCACTGGAGCTTTGTGTATTCAGCTGGCATCAGAACAAATGGATGCTGTTTTGGGGTTCTTTTTAAAGAAAGGTAGTCACTTATTTCCTTTCAAATAGATAAATGCTCTAGTACCTGAAATCCTGTAGTAAATTAATGAAAGAGAAGTCTGTGTAAGACTGTACAGAAAGGGAAAGAGATACTTTAAATAACAACTGTCATCAGTCTCACTCACTGTCTCATGGGCTGCTCTTATTCACACCCAGATGTTCACAAGCTGCCCACAATCATAACTGAACCACCACCAAAAACTAGGATTTCAATTTCCTCAACAGATCTCTTGGGAAAGAAAACTCATTCCTGGATGGACTTGATGTGCCTCTGGGAACTCAACAATGACTATGGGATGAGCTTTTGGCTCTGAACCTTGCTTATCTTGTCTTCCATTAATCTTAGGCACTGTTGCTACCCATTGCCTTTATTTCCTCATTTTGGTTGTCTTTCTGGCTGTAATTTGATTTCTGCTTGTGTGAGAGGAGTGAGAATGGCACATGTGTACCATCATCTTGTTTACACCTAGATGAGAAGACCTATATCCTAACAGCTGCACATTTCTCTGTGTTTACAAGGCTGACTGCTCTGTGTGTGCCTGTGTACTTGGTTATTGAGTGCTATGTCCTATTGTTTTACCCCTTTTCTTCTGGTGTCCTCACATGGGCTGACACATTCAGACAAATCGTGATATTTCTGCTACAAATATTTCTGTACCTAAAGTCTGAATGGAGAAATAGAGCTAAATTTTGCAATTATGGTGATTGATTTTGGTCATTTAGCCTCTTGCTGGTATATGAATATTTAAACCGTAGAACATAAACCAGATGTGCCAGGTTTCAGATCTGTTTGGGTTTTCACATGACTGGGATATACTTCCCCTGTTGCAAAGACCTATAAAAATTTAAAGATGGCAACATGAACATGAAACAAATCACCACAGCCAAGAAACTTGAAACATTGGCAGTTATTTTTTGAGCAGAAATAATTATAACATTTGTTTCACAATTTTTGTTTGTTTTACAACTATTTTTTTTCCTTCCTGAAATATAAAAGCAGAGAGACATTAATGTAGCTAATTTGGAAATGAAGTTCTGGTATCCCTTGACAGCAGGCCAGCTGCATTTGTCTGTACTCGGGAGTTGCACAGCTGTGGGTCTGCCTGGAGAAGAGGACCACACTCTGAGTGCTGAGCAGAGGGTGGGCCCCCAGGAACTGCCTTTTCTTGCTGTTTCAAAGCTGGTATTGTTCCAAAAAGATCTGTGTACCACAGACATTCATTCACGTGTGGCAAAGAGGAAGACATTCCTTACTCAGTATCCAGTTCTGTGCAGGGTTACTCCCCACTCCCTCCAATGAAGAAAGTCTGGTTCTGACACTATTTTCCACAATAAACAAATAATTTGATTGCTGCTTTTGGTGGAAAAGATATATTCTGGGCGTCTCTCCAGCTTGGCTTCCTTAAGCTGTCCTTTTGCAAGGACAGTACAGTCTTCCCCTCAGATCCAAAACTTCTGATACTGCTCCTTAGATATGAAAAGCAGTGATAGAAAGATCATTTAAAGCCCTCATTCCTGTGTGCCTCTGTTCTAAATGTTCCAAGACTTAGAAGAATTTTGTTTGCATGAGTCTCAAGATCTGATTTTTTTATCCTTACTTTGTAATAAATTGCAAACCTGAATCTTCAGCTGTAAACACAACAGCAAAAAATTAGTGAAATATTAAAAGCATAAGCATTTAAGGTCTCTTGCATCACAACTCCTTTACAACTTCCTTTCATCAGTTTAGAGCACTCTCCACCCATTTCTACTAGACTGATCTGGGGGTTACAAATTAAAACAAACAAACAAACAAACTACTATCTGCACTGAATTTGGAGTCCTTATATTAAAGAATTGGACCTCAGTCCCAACAGCAATAAAACATCTTCATTTTAGACTCCAACAGTTAAAAACAAAGGTCATTAATCCAGGAAATCTCTACATGTTTACCTCTCTTCCGAGAGCTCTCTATTTCCACCTGAACTATCTGCTTGGGGGTTAATTTAAAAAAAAAAAAAAAAAAAGAGGAGAAGAGATTGCTATGATGTGTGGGGCTGTTAGGCTGTTACTGTGCAGTTACTTTTGGATATTTTCTACAGCAACACTGAGATCTTAAATTTCTTGCAGTTACTCCATCCAAAACACTTTTCCTGCTCCTGCTACAAAACAATTGCTTTCAATTCCCATACTTTAATATCTATTAATTTCCTTACCTCACTTTGGGAAAACATGTAGTTTGAAGACATTATTGTAGGTTAATGAAAGCATTCCCTAATTCGTCCATCTGTTCAGCCTGAAACATTTTCACATTGCCTGTGATTAAAGGCAGACAAGTAAGGGTTAACTCTGCATTTGTCTCTGTTCACTTTTAATTGTTTACCACACAGAGGCTAAGAGTGCACCATTCCTTACTATGAGATCAAATAGTGGCTTTTCATCTGCTTTCTATTTGTTGCAGTTGTTGAATAGTTTTGTTTAGATATCAAAATTATATGGTTTGAAAACACCATTCTGTCAAAATTATTAACATAGGGTTACGATGGGGGATTACAAATTCCAATAAGATGTGCTCAATATTAAGAGAAAAGCACTTGTTCTGAATCTGGAGTTTTCTTTCTCCATGGAGATTATGTTGCTATGTAGATTTTCCATTTTTCTAATGTTTAGGTTATTAGGACATTGTGGCCTGCAGTGAAAACTCAGATTGCAATTGAATTTCAGGATTTAACTTTTCATTTGCAATTATTCAAACAGAGGATTTGTTCCTTAAGAAGTTCATGAATGAGTGCCTTAGTGCCCTATAGACATGACTTGGTTTTAATAGAAATGCAACAGAAAACTGAAGTACTGAGATGAAGAATAATTTCTGGCTAGACCCCTTCTTACAATTGACATTTGATAAGTGTCAAAAGAAAAGTTTTTCTGACTGACTTTAAGTGTTAAATATGTATGAAAACCTGAGACCTACACAGCACCTCTTTAAAATGTAGCCTCTTGCATTTATCTATGATGTAACATATCATGTCCAGCTTTTAATCTGGTTCTTATAGGAAAAGACAAGTATATTCTTTATACAAGAGGGTGTATCTGGGTCTGCCTTCTTTCACTGCAGTCATGCAAGGATGTGAAGCAGCCCGCATGCTCAACATGTACACTTTAAACATCACATAACTGTTTATGAAGGGGCAGGAACAACAACAGGAGGAGGGAAGGGGTGCATGCTATGGAAAAAGAGATGGGAGGGAAGAAGCTGTGGAAGGTGTAGAGGGAGTCAGAAGGGCTTTGGCTACATTTATGCCCTTCCTATACACCAACTGCACACCAATATAAGATGTGAGATGCACCAGTCTTCTCTGGCTGTGGTTTCCACCTATCCCACCCCAACTGCTCCTGAGTCACAAAGAATGGGGTATGCAAAACACAGTACAATGAGAGAAGGAACGGGGCACAACGTACAATGCAGGAGTTGTAGGTACATGCACACCACTGTTAGCAAGAGATATCTGATGTGTGCTCTGGGAACAGTGGCAGGAGCTAGAACATCACATCACCTGAGCTGCTCACTGGAATTTTTCCTAAATGTTTATGCTGCTCTTTTTTTTTAATTAGCTATGCTTGTGGCTTGCTGCAAAGGTCAATGACTGACACATAGGAATTAGGTGTTAGTGGAGCTGTCTGCTTGACTTTATTAAATAAAGATTAATTTATCTTATGTGTACAGAGTAACTTGCAGGGCTGTGTAGGGCTTTGGTCCTGAGTCAGGGTTTTTGGCAGTGGCCTTAGATAACAATTTGTCATAGCCATTACTGTCACTTTCCCACAGTGCATGCTCAGAACATGGAGGAGTTATCTTTTGCTGATGCTCTCACAGGACCTCTGAAGCTGAGGGTTGAACTTCTATCTGCAATTACATGCATAGTACATCATATAAGACTATTGGAAAACCTTTGCGCATACCTTTTATTTTCTTTTCTAGTACACACCCTTCAGTTTTGGGACTTATTTTATTTCACTCTCCAATAGCAACCACATCGTTCAGAGAGCAAAATTTTCCCTTTAATTTCAGATTGTGCAAAAAACTAGGGAGGGGAAAAATGTTATTTGCTTTGGAAAAAGAATACTAACAAAAAAATCTCAGAAAAGGTTTTTCATCTTCCTAAAATGTGTGCTGCTTTCTGTGATTAAGAAGTGTTCAGCCAGGGCTAGTTTATGTACTACTGCTCTAAGACTGGGCTCTGATCTCTGACTTACAAATAACTGATTCTGGCAAATTTGTGTAATTGCAGGAAGGGTAAGAAGTTTTGAGGGACTGTCAGGAATGTCTGAAATGTGGGGAGATTGGTTCTGTGAAAAAAAGGTCTTTATACAAATGGGTAATATAACATTATCTGCCCATAACTCTGTCTGAAAGGCTTGACTGTCAAAGAGGGGAGAGATTCTGAAATCAGTAGCAGTAAACTAATTTGCAAAAAAATTAGCCTGTAGGTAAATTTGTAATTATTACCCATCAGATTAGAATAGTTTCCTAAAATGTGATGAAGAAGCTGCATTACTTAGGTAGGTTATTTAAAGCAACACAAGAAAAACCATCAAAAATAGAAATTGAAATGAAATAAAGAATAAGAAAATCTCTTTTATTTGACCACATTGTCAATAACCGACCAGTTGCTTGCTGTTTCTGATTTCCAAGAGTGGTGCTTGGCAGTAATAGCACATTTGTTACTCAGAGTCAATTCTTCCTATGCTAACTAATGTGGTGTAAAAAAATTTAATTATTCTGTTAACACATGCATCCTTTATAATTTACAGTTAAATTTATATTAGATGCTTATTTTGGCTTTATTGGAAGTGGTATTTCTTGAGGTTCAAGTGATCCAGTCTCAAGAGCTTTAGTCAGTTCCCACCATGGAGAAGGGTTGTCCCTTTATTTCCAGGGCTGTCAGGGTGAAAATTCCACAGTTCCTCATTTTCTGGTCTAGATTTGAATTAGGGTTATTACATTCACATCAAACAGAAATTATAACTGCTAATCACATTATGTTCAGTGTTGTTTACCCAAGATTGTGGCTGTCAAAATAGATATGGCAATATTAGATTTTGAAGAAGCTGTCTCTAACAGTTGTATATGCATTAGTAAATGAGAAACATTTACTAATGAGCTCAGATTTTTACCTCCTTGTTGGGGAAGCCTCTTCTGGCACAATTGTGAAATCTCATTAGAAGTCAGCCCTGAGCTCTGATTTTCAGATTGTGTGCATGGTGCTCACTGTATTTCATATCCTAATATAATATTTGCCTTCTTGTATTAGTAATATCATCTTACTCTTTCTGAGTTTTACCAAGTTGGAAAACTCTTGCAGTTAATTGAGGTCAATTCTTGCTAAAAAGAAAAAAAGGCTTGGACTCTAATGAGCATGTGTCCAACATGTGGAGCTGCTTCTGGAACTGCACACCTGAGTCCTTTCATTCTGGACTCTTCCAACACTCTTTCTCTAGAAAGAAGCCAGTGCCTTATCTAATGGGACTAAAAGCTTAAGTATCCTACTGGTACTGGCAAGATATCCTTTAAAGTATTTTGCAGTGCAAGTGAACAAAATCAATCTTCAGTATATAAAGATAAAGTACTTTCTTTGTCTTCTCAACTGCGCAGTCAGTGTTCAAGTGAGAGTGCACAATTTATGTTCTTAATCAATATGTACCTCAGTTCTTGGAAACAGCTTTGAGATGAAAGAGCTCACTGCATCTAACAACAGCAGTTATTACCAGTGTGGCATCATTCTATCATAGCCTTTCCAAAGGCTGTATAAGGAAGATTTAGGAGGAAGGAGGCAAAAAAAATCCCAAAAAAATAAAATAAACAAAAAGCTGCAGACAACTCCATAAAATCCACTTGGCCAAAATGTCAAAGAAACCAGTGGAAGGTGAGCAGTGGGTCAACACTCACCTTCACTGCTGCAGAGCTCAGCACGAAGCAGCAGTGATTGTGCTTCCCATACTACGTGGCTGTCAGGAAAGATAATGATCAAACCAGTTAGGGAGAAACTCCTGTCCTTCATCCTAGAGATGGGAGAGCTCTCTGCTTGCTTACTTTTTTATATATGAGTGGAGATTTTTTTTTTTTTTGAGAATGTTATTCAAGTTTCAGGAACATGGTTTGGATTTTGAGAAAGATGTTGACTTTATTTAAGATTAGTGAGAATTTAGAAATTAAAGAAGCCTTTAAATTTAGGGAATAGTATCATCAAGAAAGATTTTTAGAAAGTTTCATTTTATTTTCCAAAACTTCCACAATACTTCCAGGATCTGTTAATTACCAGAGGATTTTTAAGTAGAGTAGTACCAGCTGTATTACTGATGTGCCCTCTTCAGTGATAAACCCATGATTGTGTGCATCATCAGCACTGGCATTTGGGATTCTGCAAGCTGTGCCCACACTGCTCAATCTTTCATAATCACATATTGGACATCTGCAGACAATTTACCATTGCTAAATAACGATCAGCAAGCAGAGGGTAGGTATTCTGCAAAGAAACCAAAATACAAAGTTAAATATTTGTAACTGGAAGGATAAGTGAAGATGATAGATGATTTCAGATTCAGATATGGTAAAAGGTGGAAAGTTGTAACCAGAGCAGTGAGTAATACAAGGGTTTCAACACTGAGAAATGCTCCTCCCTGTCCTGGGGAGACAGTCCAAAGAGCTTTCTGTCTCCATCTAGAAATGTATCTTCAAAAGGCTGGCAAATGTGTACTGGGCTTCTTTCCTCAAGGAGGTAAGAGCTCCTCTAGATGCTGTGATCTCTTGCCAGCCTCATCCTGCCTTGTAGCCAAATCTGAACAGAAAAGCCCTCCTGAAAACAAGAAACTTCTGATAACCTTATGGTCACCATAGTGTTGTCATATAGTGTGGGTCTGAGGGACTTCCCCCAGCAGGACATAAGTGAAACAGATAAAACTTGGCAACTTGTCTTTAAGGCACACCTCCCCTTCCAGCCAAGGCAAATGCGTGTTCAGTGCTCCTAACCTGTAATCTGACTTCTCAGAAACATGTCACTGTGTCCTTTTCTTCTGTCAATGATTTGTTTGCCAACAGAACAAGCCTGGGCACTGCCCAGGTCTCAGCATACAGGACTTTTCTAACAAGGGAGTTATCCTGACGACCCCCTGTCCTGGGTTTGAACAGAGAGGGGTGGTTTCTGGGCATTTTTTTGTTTACCACAGAGGACCTGTTAATTACCATATATAAACCCTCTTGTTGTACCTCTTGTGTTAAATACATATGAAAACCACCTGCTGCCCAGCACCCTGAAGTGTGAAGTTCGCTCTGGCTTTCAAGCTCCAGTGCTCAAAGCAAGGGAGGGTGTCATTGTGACTTCTGAAGGACTCACAGCCAGACGTGGTGACAGTGGCACCCTCTGTGTCATTCCTCTGCTTGAAACTAGCTGTGTTGCAGCTTATTTGGGAAAGATGTGGAGTTGTTCTCAGACAGCATGACACTGGACTGTCAGAAAAGTTCTTTTCCTTGTGTAAATTTGTCTAATATTGAGTGTCCTCTGCTCCTCGTGTCTTTTTGCTTAGAATGTAATTTTTAGAGGTAGTAGTCCATCAGCTGAGTATCTGCTAACAAGCGGCACAGGTCACACCTTAATTTTTTCCTAAGGCAGAGTGCACCGAGTAAGGGATCTCTGATTGATGGCAACTGGTTGAAATACAGACTCTCCCTATTCCTTGTGGGTGCAGTTTTATCTGGAGCTCTCCTTTATAACCAGCTCTCACATGAGAGAATCTCTACTCAGCTGAAGATACCTAAAAACCTTCCTTTTCTTCATGTTCACAGGGGGGCTGATGTGCACATCTTAAAGTTGACTACCCAGTGGGCAGAAGAGTTGAAAGATCACAGTTCTGCAGATGATGGCATGCATAGGCAGCTTATCTCTCAAACTGTGCATGTCAAAGCAGTTGTTATTTGGTGAGGAAAGTAATGTTTTGCTCTTATCTATTAGTCTCCCAAGAAAGCTATCTGATAACAAGCTAAATTGAGAAGAGTCTGCACTCTGCTGTTATTAACAGTCCTCTTTTACAGATCACCAGTAGAAAATAAAGAAGAAATGACACTAAAAAGGCAGAAGAGACTTCACAAGCAAACACTCTTCCTGGAGCCTGCAAATTAATCAGTAAAAGGATGATTTTGTTCCAAGCATTGATAAGTTGTCATTATAATTCTAAGAGCATTTCAACAGCCTTTCACCAGTTGTACCTCTGAAAGTCTTGTGACTTGTTCATTGGAAAAACTGCACCACGTGTGTGGCTGCTCTGCTTTTACAAGATAACGAGGCATCAAAAGATGCCAGGCACGGTGCCAGATGACAGCGCCATCAGAGCAGGACAACCACAGCACCTCTGCCTAGACAACGCCTCTGCTCGTTCTGAAAGCATCAAATGCTCACAGGAATCTGCCTGGTGTGAGAGATGCCTCTACTGAAAGCGTGATCTGAAGCTGGGATGTGTGACTCCAGGGTTAGAGAGGGCCATTAACCAGCACTCATGGTGAATTAGAAAATGGGTGAAAAAATAGGTGCTCAGGTTATTAACAGTGTGATTGTAAACACAAGGCTATAAGAGGACATTTTCTACTACTTCGGTGCTATATTAGACTTGCAGTTCCCATTTTCTAGTTTTTAGAATAAATGCAGATACCTCAGCCTGCTTCAATCTGAGTAGTACTTTCTGGCTTCTGCAGTCAACTATCTTTATTCTGAAAATAGTTTTAATTCCTCATTGTCTTCCTTTTCCAAGTAAATATTTCAGTGAATTTATATGCCATTGTTCAATACTCGAAACAATTAGTTACATCTATTAACTCAGAGGAGGATAATGTAGTTTTCCCTTTATCTTGAGACACTTTAATGACCAGGTAAATCTAAACTTTTGTGACATGGAAGAACTGGAGATGCAAGTTAATGGTTTGCCTGCAAAGGGGACAGGAGATGAGAAATGAAGCCTGTAGCCACCCCTTCAGGCATCAATAGTTAAAACCTTCAAAGCAACCCCTCAATGAGATAATAAAGCTCGCATGACAGAAATGAGATTTCTTTTTCAGAGAAAGAAACTCTAAAAGATCTTAAAGCTCTCCTCATTTTTTCTTTCTTCCTGCTTTGCAGTACTTTGCTTCAGTCCCATTCTGTGTTACACAGCTGCACACATCTATAAAAAATGAATTTATTAAGTCAGTGGTTTCATCTTACTTATCTCTGGAAAATGTGTGTATAGCTGTCCCTGTACACAGTGATATATTCATAGAGCACAAGAATAAAGTTACACTTGAGAGACAAAATTGATTTCAAGTTCAGTGGCTGCTGCTGGCACCTGGCCTCCTGCCTGAGAATTTGTTGCTGTGATTGCAGGGTGTTAGTGCAGGTGATATTACCGACATGGAATTGGGCTACTTGGATTATCTCGGTGTGAAAATTTTAAATTGGTATAACTGGGGAACATAATGCAGTAGATGATGGCTTTTGCATTTATTTTAATGCTTTAATTTTAGGTTTATGAGCTCTTCACAGAGCTGAGTGGTTTTTTAAGATCAATTTTCTGGGTCTGCAGTTTTAAACTCTGCTTTAAATTCCGTTCAGAATGAATTGCATGGTCCCTGCTTAGCCCAAGTAGATCAAACCTGTTGGGTCACCTAATGAGTGGCTGGATGCTGCCCTGAGTGCAGATGATAGCATCTAGTGTCCCATTGAAGGCATCATCACTTCTGTTTAAAGGGAGAATATGCCAGGGCCACAGGCATTCCTTAACTCCCATGAGATGTGCTTTATAAGACACATAAGCCCTTGTGCACCACTTGGGGTGGTGGAGAGGAAAAATCTTCTTGCCCAGACCTCCTGGCCAGCCCTGGGGAGTGTGGAGAGGGGTTTCCTTTCTGCCCCCTGGGAAGCCTTGCAGTCCTGGAAATTCTCCTCCCAGCCTCAGTATCAGGTGGGTTCATCTTCCTTCCTCAGCCAGCCAAGGGTGTGCTATTCCCACATCCTGGAGGCATGAGGGGCTGCAAAGACCTTGCTTCATGCCATGGCATTCCCTGAAAGAATAAAAAAAAAAGATTGCATGTTGCAATTGCTTATTCACCAAGCACGTGTTTGCCTGTCTCTTGATTATGCAGGCAAACAATACAGATAAAAGAAATCAAAATTACATCTCAACAACAGCTCTGATGCTAATGACACTGGGATGCAAACTGAAAGTAAGGTTGATTTCACTGAAAAGCCTGATAGTTACCTTGCTTTAGGAGCCAATGTGCTCCAGAGGGGACCACAAGGATATCAGTGGGAAGCTGACCACTCAAACCATTGCAGTAAGTCCATTTTTAAGGTGAGTATCCCAGCTTTGAAATATGAGGGAGTTGAAGACTCAAGTTGATTGCATATGCTGATGCTGGTGTGTGTGTGTTAACTTACTAAATTTAGTCTCTATTGAAAATTCAAGGCAAAACCTCCTCCTTTTCCCCTCCACAACATCCCATAGAATAGAGAAGATCAGACTGGTGCTAAAGAGGAATTGGCAATAAAAAGGGTAAACATTAAACACTTGATGCTTTTTCAAAGGATAGCAATGCATCATGACCAACCTGAAAGCTGAATTTGTGTGTATGTATGTGTTACAAGATAAAACTACATTAAAAATCAGTGTAGAAGAATGTAAACACTACACAAATATCAAATAAGAGTCAGAGCAGCAGAATGAGAAACCACAACTGCCTGTTCACAGTGGCTCTGGAGGTATCTGGAACACAAAACCAACCCAAGGTTGTTTTCATGCAGCTGCCTTGTATGTGAAAAAGGATTAAATGGCAACTGTGTGTTTTGGTGTTGAGCAAATCCTACAAAGGATTTATAGTATTTAATTCGTCTTTTTTTGTAAGCAGAGGATATCACAAATAAAGCAATGAACCTTGGCTGAGGCAGGGATACAGCATGGCAAAAGCTGTAGCTGTTCCCAAGTAATGTCAGGATTGAATTCAGTTGAAATTCAGATGTGGGAGGACCAGGCAGACTGTGCACAGGAGCTTGGGGCCAGCCTTTTGCTTTGGAAGATGCAGATGCTGGGCTTGGAGCACAACTGTGTAATCAGAGGCAGGATGAGGGAGCAGCTCCAGGAATAGCTGGTGTTGGGGAGATGGGGAGCTTAACTGTCTTGCTCATGTGTGTAAAGGAAGAGGTGATTTCTAATTGTGAAATTCCCATGAAAATCATATTCTTGTATTTCTGAACAGTGTTTCATAACATTGTGTGTGCATAGGGAAGCTAATGTACAAAGGCTGGATATATATTCACTATCACAGCTTGAATGTTTTTATAATATCACTTAAATGCCAGTACTTGCTGTGCTTTCTAAATGTTGATCCAATTCATGAGAGCTTTAAAGAAAGTGTGTGGGTGGCTGATCAGCATGGTTCTTTTTCTGTTTTATATTAAATGATGCTGTCATTTACCAAATAAAACAGGAAGGATCATGCGTATTTCTGCTTTGCTATTTGTTTTTTTAAAAGACAGATGTGTAAGTTGAGACATCAAAGTCTACAGGTTGTCTAGTGTGTTCCTGTTTACTGTGATTTATTTCAAACCATCTTACACTCATGCTAAGAGAAAATTACTGAAATCTAAATTTCTTCATTGATTTGCTTATAAAGTAAATTATGGCTTCAGACTAGTTTTTAGTAGACAGGATTCTGTACCACAAAATGTTTTAAATACCAGGATGCTCCAGTGCCTCAGTGGCTGACAATACAGGCTTCCATGCAGTTGTGTACTTAACCATATACTTCATGTCAAGCCTGTGAGTTACCCACAGCCTATCCTAACTATCAGTCCTTAAGCATCTGAATGGTCAAAGGAACTCAGTTAACTTTCTTCCCCATTTTTCCTAATAGTAGTCTCTACTCAGTTATGGTGCTGCTCGGAGTTCTTTTTCCTCTCTGCACTTTGAGAGAAAATACCTACCTATGCCTGAGAAATTCCTGATTTAGGGACAAAAGGCAAGAGTAAGAAGTACTGCTCCTGCTGGGGTGACAATTGTGAGAGCCACATCTCATCAGAGACATGGCCAATGTTCTTCACCAGTGAAAGACATTCTTCTCAAATCACCCTCATTTCTGCTATTTCTGAGCACTGCTATGATGTCTCACCTAAGGGAGCAAACAGTACAGCCAGGACCAGGAGGCAGAGCTCACCCAGCCTCATAATCACTGTGTTTTGAGTAGGAACTCTCTGCACCCTCCAAGAGCTTCAACAGAGCAACATAGATAATGGAGGTATGGTTGAAAAATGAACACTGGGAAACCAGGTTGACTGGGAAAAATGCCACAGCCTTTACTGTGTCTGTCAGACTGCAGTACTTGTGTTACATGAAAGCAGTGACAAATCTTTCTGATGTCTGATGCCAAATTAATTTAAAGGACATTGTGACTTAGTGTCAGCTCAAATCTCTGTTCCTGGCACCAGTGCCAAATTTGGCAGTAGATCACCATCACCACAGATAGTGTGGCTTCTGAACCAGTGCTTCTCTTTTGCTGCCTGCAGCGAAAACGTTCAAAAAAGAAACTAAGAAACTGAGATCAGCTCTAATGTATCCTCCTCAAGAAGGAGGGCTCTGAGTTAAATCAAAGGTACATTTATTTACTTAGATTTTTTCATACCATTTTAAAATAGTCTGTCCTGTGGGTACACCTGCTATGGAAACTCCAAGACTGTAACTCCTTAGAGTATGAGAAAGCTGAACAGGCAGCTATGTATGATAAAACACCATAAAGGAGCAGTATGTAATGTCGTATCCTCTGTGAATATAGACAGCAGCACAGAACAGAATATAAAACTGGGTGTAAAGAGCTAGTAATTTTCCCTTAATTATGCCTTCCTTTTAATTGCTATGTGTATGACAACCTGTGAACACTGCTAAGCACAGGTTGAAAATACAGAAGATTAATTGATCATTATGTGAAATAAAATGGGACTTTTCAATTGCATGTAGTTTAATAGTTTACAGTAGCTCCCAGTTGCATTTGGAAGTATTTAAAAGGAAGTTAATTTTAGGGTCTACCATCAAGGCCAACTGTGAGGTCTACACAGAATAGGATCTGGATCTACTTGCAAATTACCAAAAGAGGGAAAAGTGGATTTCAGCATCACTTGACTTGTTTTTATTCCTCTATAAGTGTCTTTGCTCACAGAAGTATACAATGAAATCTTATTGAAATTGAAATCTGTAAATATCTCCTCAGTTACCTAGTTGAACCGTGCTGGTTCTGCTTGGTTGATGTCATCTTACTTCCTAATCATCCTGGTGGTCCAGGTCTATGTGTAACCAGGGAGGTTGTGCACAAACAGCAGCACATTAATTAGCTGTGAGTGTTTATTGTCAATCATCCTCTTTTAGTTTATGACAAAGAGAGCAAGAAATTAGTTTCTGTAATAGAGGAGGATTGTTGTCATAAAAAAGCCTGTGTTTTTGCAGTGGTTTATTGCTTGATAGACCTGCAGACACAGATTCCCAGATGCTGACATTCTGATTTTGCTCTACACAGAAAGGTTGGATGCCTGTTTACATTGCCTAATCTCCCAAATTATGCCTAATCAGGCATTAGCTTTTCATGTCAGTTTACCATTATGCAAAGCTTTCTGACCTTCTTGACATATGACAAAGGATCTTTGTTCATAACTGGACCTGATGTCCAGTTTTAGCTTATGCTAAAAAAATCAGCTTACTCCACTCCTTCCACTTCTGCTTATTCTCACTATCAGAGAAATAGAAAACAAATCCCCTTTTTACAGAGGCAAATCAGAGGAGCTTTCTGGAAAGGATTCTCTGAACCAGGCAGGTCCTCAGCACAAGACTGGAGAATTACAGCTGATATCTCCAGGAGTGCTTTTAACTTCCTGACCCTCTTACCTCATTGAGCCTATATCCTACAGGGGACTTCAGGACGATGTGGTGTCTAGGATGCTGATTTTGTCTGTTTGTCAGGACTTGGGATCTGACACAGTAGTAGAATAGAAGTTTTATTACTGCCTTAAGCATGCGCTTGCAGGTAAACCTCTTCTGTTGCTGTGTATTTTAACTTTCAAAGATTGCTAAGGAAACTGTTTCTTTTTATCTGAAACAAAATAATGGCTTGATTGTTCACATATGTGCAGCAAGGCTAGGTGCCACAAATTGATTTTTTAAAGACCCATATCTGTAATTTGAACTTCTTCAGCCAAGAAACATGATGTTCATTTTTTGAAACCCAAATAATTTCTGCTTTTAAATAAGTTCTGTTTTTACCTCAATACTCGTTGAATTATTTTTGGTAAATTTTTAGAAACTGATTTTTTTTTTTTTTTTAGCAGGTGCTAGATGTACAGACTTAAAGATAGCATTAATTTTTACAGAAAACTTCCTTATTGCATTGGGTAGATTGAAAATCTAATTATGGAAATGGATTTTTCCTAATGGAGTGTGTGTATATATATATATATATAAAATATAGATGCATATAACAAAATTTATTTAGACTACAGCTTGCTTCAGAACACTGGAAATTCATATAGATATATCTTTAGATTACTTTTTATTGTAGACCTGGTCTCCTTACAGTGTTTTGATTAATACAGAATCTGAAAGGACACCATTTCCATTAGCCTATTTCCTAGAATTAAGGCTAAACCTGCCAAATGATATCATGAGNGTCTGTTGAGTTTAAAAGCTCTGTTATTAATATATATATATATATATTCATATATATATTATATATATGTTATTCATATATATTCATATTCTCTAATTGCTTCTAGAACTCATTTGTCAGGGAGGTCTGTGGAGAGTGGTACTCAGGTGCTGATGCACTCTGACACATTGTCAGTCCTGGAGCACCTCTGGATTTTACCATTATCAGGTGCATTTGTTTTAGTTTCTTCTTAGAGAAGGATAAAGGTGATGCAATGAGGCTCATCTCTGGCTGCCAGAGAGGGTCGAGAAAACCCTTAAACACAAGGCTCAAGACTCAGGATAATTCCTGCTGGTTGATGTCCTGGTCTGTGCTCTTTATGTTGAACTTCCTGCAATAGGATCTGTTCTGAACCACAGTGCATTAATCTGGATGAGTCACGCTGGCTCATACCTGCACTTAGCTGTCACAAAGAAGTGAAATTATATTAAACCTCTCAGATATCATCTGGTAATTGCTGATCTGCTTGAGGCTGAAGCAGTGTCCACATTGATGCCATGCTAGACCAAACTCTCTAAAGCACTGAGAGCCTTTGCTCCGGGCACTGGTTTCACCTTGCCCAATCACCTGGTTTTTGCTGTGGCTTGGGGTCAGTTGTCACACATTTTGAGGTGTTCTCTCAACATCCGTCTTGATTTTTCAGTGGCTTTTGTACAAGTCTGAAGTCCTTCCGTTTATGTTCATTGTTCTAGGGACTCTGAGCACTCACTACTTGTGCTTTGGTGACATCTTCTGGATAAGGTTGCCACTGGAAGGACTAATTAATAAAACTCAACTTCTAGCCTTCTTTGTGCTTGTTTCTGATCTCTGGGAAAAAAAGCTCACAGGTGCCTGGTTCCAGTGATTAGCACTCTGTCTGAAATTTAGTAATGGGTCTGAGACTCTAAAGTGAAAGATGAAAATGGGTCTGATTAAAAACAAACAGAGACTGCCTACATGGTGTTTCATACACAGGTGCAATAGGAACTTTTGTCTTGCTCTTGGATAAAATATTTCTTTAACTCGACTTAGGATTCTCTAATTTTCCTCTTTGGACAGGTCTGTACTTTGCTTCCTGTTGGCTAGACTAACCAGAGAGGCTTTTCTTGGCCAGAACAAAGACACACATAGCCAGGTTTCCTGCATTTAGCAGCAGATGCCTAGAGGAGAGGATAAGGTCAAGGTAAGCCGGGAGCCATAATTCCAAAACCACAATTTTAGCCGCAGGCAGAAATGCCATAGGAGAATTTCAAGAGAGAGGCAGTAACATGTATGTAATAGGTTGTGATGGATTTTTCTTCTATAAAATCTTCCAGATAACATTTTTAGCCTCTATAATGTCATTCAACCGGGAGTTTATAATCTTCTCTCTGTCCTCTGTGGGGATCAACCTCTCCACATTTTTTTTTGGTTTTGAACTTGACACTCATTAGCGTCACTTGATGCTCTGTTTACTTGTATTGAAAAGGATGGGAAATATCAGCTCTGCTCTTCTTTACAGCACAGAACATTTTTCCTGTTAGCTGGGAATCCCTGCTCTGTGGTGGCCCTGGTGCCTCCAAGGAATATTATCATGCTTTCACCTTCTCCTTCCTTTCCCTTTGGTGCCAAGAGAGGGTACCCACACCACTTACAGCTGTTCAGATACTGTATCTCAGAGTTTCTGCAGAGCTCCAGAGCAAATACAATTAGGTCCTGGCCATTTGCTACTGCTTGTTATGTCCTTTTGCCACATGTTCAGCTCCCCTTTGCTTTGTCCATTATTCCATAGTCCTTCTGGCAATTTTGCACCTGGAGAAAGACTTCCTGTGTCTTCTACTACAAAAGAGAGAGTAGGTCTAGCACTGGAACTTCTTCAAACTACTTAATTATAGTTGCAGACTCGCTGAGGTATTTGACTATGATTTATTTTCTCTAGAAAATTCTATCATATGTTGGTCATCCATATCTCCTCTAGGTTCTAACCTTAATAAGTTGAAAAAAGTGTTGGGTAGGTCATTGGGGTTTTTTGTTTGTTTTTAATACAGTTTACAAGCTGTTCCTTGCACATTTTTTGTCTGTGTGCTGCAGAGTTTGCAGTCCTCACTTGAAAGACACCATGCTTTGTTTGTTCATAAAGATATTTCCTTTCTTTTATTAATGCCTTTTACCTTGGCATATAGCCATGCTGATTTCCTTTCTATGTTCCTGATTTTCTTCTATTATTATGTGGTTTTTTAATTTACTTTGTGTACCCAAAGAGGAAAATCTAAATAGTTTCAATTGCTCTCTAAAAATTTAACTCATTGCGGTTACCCTTTCCACCTTATTTTCTTGAGAAGATTGACTCTTTGGGTGAATATCTGTATTCTAATCCTTTAGATTTAAGTGTAATGAGATAGAATAGTATTGCCTTTTGTCTCTGGATTTGATTTTAACTTTTCCACTGATCTCCTTACCACCCTGGAAAGCTACATATGATTCCAGATATGAATTTACCCTAGTTTTTACCTACTTCATAACTCGCTTTGAGAAGAGTGTGATAATACTGTTTCAGTGTACTAGANACCTGCCAAATGATATCATGAGCATGTGATTTTTTCATATTATGTAACTATTATGCATAATTTCCTAGAAGTACCTCTTACAAAATGTTTTCCCATAATAGGGCAAATACCACCGGAGCAAGTCTCTGCTCAAAAAGGTGTAAATTGGGCAGTCACAAACAAGACCTGAATAAAGGTCTGTTGAGTTTAAAAGCTCTGTTATTAATATATATATATATATATTCATATATATATTATATATATGTTATTCATATATATTCATATTCTCTAATTGCTTCTAGAACTCATTTGTCAGGGAGGTCTGTGGAGAGTGGTACTCAGGTGCTGATGCACTCTGACACATTGTCAGTCCTGGAGCACCTCTGGATTTTACCATTATCAGGTGCATTTGTTTTAGTTTCTTCTTAGAGAAGGATAAAGGTGATGCAATGAGGCTCATCTCTGGCTGCCAGAGAGGGTCGAGAAAACCCTTAAACACAAGGCTCAAGACTCAGGATAATTCCTGCTGGTTGATGTCCTGGTCTGTGCTCTTTATGTTGAACTTCCTGCAATAGGATCTGTTCTGAACCACAGTGCATTAATCTGGATGAGTCACGCTGGCTCATACCTGCACTTAGCTGTCACAAAGAAGTGAAATTATATTAAACCTCTCAGATATCATCTGGTAATTGCTGATCTGCTTGAGGCTGAAGCAGTGTCCACATTGATGCCATGCTAGACCAAACTCTCTAAAGCACTGAGAGCCTTTGCTCCGGGCACTGGTTTCACCTTGCCCAATCACCTGGTTTTTGCTGTGGCTTGGGGTCAGTTGTCACACATTTTGAGGTGTTCTCTCAACATCCGTCTTGATTTTTCAGTGGCTTTTGTACAAGTCTGAAGTCCTTCCGTTTATGTTCATTGTTCTAGGGACTCTGAGCACTCACTACTTGTGCTTTGGTGACATCTTCTGGATAAGGTTGCCACTGGAAGGACTAATTAATAAAACTCAACTTCTAGCCTTCTTTGTGCTTGTTTCTGATCTCTGGGAAAAAAAGCTCACAGGTGCCTGGTTCCAGTGATTAGCACTCTGTCTGAAATTTAGTAATGGGTCTGAGACTCTAAAGTGAAAGATGAAAATGGGTCTGATTAAAAACAAACAGAGACTGCCTACATGGTGTTTCATACACAGGTGCAATAGGAACTTTTGTCTTGCTCTTGGATAAAATATTTCTTTAACTCGACTTAGGATTCTCTAATTTTCCTCTTTGGACAGGTCTGTACTTTGCTTCCTGTTGGCTAGACTAACCAGAGAGGCTTTTCTTGGCCAGAACAAAGACACACATAGCCAGGTTTCCTGCATTTAGCAGCAGATGCCTAGAGGAGAGGATAAGGTCAAGGTAAGCCGGGAGCCATAATTCCAAAACCACAATTTTAGCCGCAGGCAGAAATGCCATAGGAGAATTTCAAGAGAGAGGCAGTAACATGTATGTAATAGGTTGTGATGGATTTTTCTTCTATAAAATCTTCCAGATAACATTTTTAGCCTCTATAATGTCATTCAACCGGGAGTTTATAATCTTCTCTCTGTCCTCTGTGGGGATCAACCTCTCCACATTTTTTTTTGGTTTTGAACTTGACACTCATTAGCGTCACTTGATGCTCTGTTTACTTGTATTGAAAAGGATGGGAAATATCAGCTCTGCTCTTCTTTACAGCACAGAACATTTTTCCTGTTAGCTGGGAATCCCTGCTCTGTGGTGGCCCTGGTGCCTCCAAGGAATATTATCATGCTTTCACCTTCTCCTTCCTTTCCCTTTGGTGCCAAGAGAGGGTACCCACACCACTTACAGCTGTTCAGATACTGTATCTCAGAGTTTCTGCAGAGCTCCAGAGCAAATACAATTAGGTCCTGGCCATTTGCTACTGCTTGTTATGTCCTTTTGCCACATGTTCAGCTCCCCTTTGCTTTGTCCATTATTCCATAGTCCTTCTGGCAATTTTGCACCTGGAGAAAGACTTCCTGTGTCTTCTACTACAAAAGAGAGAGTAGGTCTAGCACTGGAACTTCTTCAAACTACTTAATTATAGTTGCAGACTCGCTGAGGTATTTGACTATGATTTATTTTCTCTAGAAAATTCTATCATATGTTGGTCATCCATATCTCCTCTAGGTTCTAACCTTAATAAGTTGAAAAAAGTGTTGGGTAGGTCATTGGGGTTTTTTGTTTGTTTTTAATACAGTTTACAAGCTGTTCCTTGCACATTTTTTGTCTGTGTGCTGCAGAGTTTGCAGTCCTCACTTGAAAGACACCATGCTTTGTTTGTTCATAAAGATATTTCCTTTCTTTTATTAATGCCTTTTACCTTGGCATATAGCCATGCTGATTTCCTTTCTATGTTCCTGATTTTCTTCTATTATTATGTGGTTTTTTAATTTACTTTGTGTACCCAAAGAGGAAAATCTAAATAGTTTCAATTGCTCTCTAAAAATTTAACTCATTGCGGTTACCCTTTCCACCTTATTTTCTTGAGAAGATTGACTCTTTGGGTGAATATCTGTATTCTAATCCTTTAGATTTAAGTGTAATGAGATAGAATAGTATTGCCTTTTGTCTCTGGATTTGATTTTAACTTTTCCACTGATCTCCTTACCACCCTGGAAAGCTACATATGATTCCAGATATGAATTTACCCTAGTTTTTACCTACTTCATAACTCGCTTTGAGAAGAGTGTGATAATACTGTTTCAGTGTACTAGACATCACTGCTGGACTATTTCAAAACACCATTAAGCTGCTTTAAAACAGAACTAAGCACTAACCTCAATCTTTTCTCCTATCATGGATTATGGGAAAGCTTTCATTTTTATGAGGGCCAAATTGGAAAAACTTTGAAGCAATTTTTTAAAACCTCTAGCCCAAATGTTGATCCTATAATTGGTCAGTCCCTAAATATGTTTTGAAAACTTACCCACCCAAACTTTGATAGAACAGTGTTTTCCTTTTACTGCTATTCCCCCAGCATTCCCATGTGCCCACTGTGCACTCTTTCCCAGACAATCCATTTTGCACTGGGGGTCTTCTAGGCCAGTTGTGCCTCCAAAAAATTCCATTACCATCCACCCAGCACTTGGAGAAGATGCACCCACTGAACAGCACTCTGCAGGCTTAAACTAGAATTCAGGCAAGAAAAACATCTCTGTTGTTGCTCACAAGCCAGCTGTGATCAGCTTAGATCTGAGTCCACAGTTCATTAACCTGCTGTGCAACACACACTGCTGTTTTGTGGGAAAGGGAAGGTGGATCACACCTGAGCACCTGTGTATTTTGTGCTACGAGTGATGCTGGGCACTGGTAATGAAACATGGAGCTTAGCACAAATCCACAGTGAGATCACCTGGGGGAAAGGAGTCCACACCAAAGCCTCCCTAATCTTCTCCAGTCTGGGAGGAAAATTTAACAGTCTGCTGGCACAAGAAAGGCAATTAATTTTGATTTTTGTCAAATGAGTTGCTGAAACCAATTTTCCAATACTGCTTGTCAGAAAAGCTTAGGGTGTGTAGTAGTTTCATAGGGCATTGAAGACAGGAGTTTTATCATGTTTTTAAAGATTTATCATTGTTTTTGTTTGCTATTTAAGTAGAACATGTTTGCAGACAAGGTTCAGGGGTACAAGGAGACAGTCACTAGGTCTTAATATTTTCCTCCCCCCACATGATTCATTTACAATGCAAAGAAGGATGCTTCAATCTAGATCATGCTGAGCAACTCTCTAAATAAGTCAAAACTGCATTTTCTTCCCACTGGTGCCACTGATGAGCACCAGTGAAGTGGTGAGAGCTACCTGACTGAGACTGGACAAAGGTTGATGTGAGGGTTGAAGATGTTCAAGCCACAAGAACCTCTGCACATTTTATACTACCTGGAGAGCTGCTGAACAGCTTTCCACCAACAGCTGAAATGGTGTCACAAACTTTTCAGCCAGGTGCAGCACTGAAGAGAGAAATTACTGCCCTCCTTCAAGCAGTGGCTGTTACACGTCTTGTACAGAGGCCATAGATCTTTGGATGCAGGGTCCAACTTTTATATCCTGGTCAGAATAAAATTTGGCAGGTCCTGCCACTCTCAGAGAGAGAAAGTATGACACCCAGAAGGTTAAAAGTCCTTCTGTTAGAAGTCTCCTACCTTGATAGGTTTCTGGTCAAAGGATTTAATGATTTTCTTTCAGGAAGATGGATGGCTGCTCTCCAGGTGGCTCAGCACCACTTCCTTTCTACTCGCTTTTCTGAAGCCTGGTAGTGACATTTCAAATCTAATCATCATTTAAAATCCTGGTAGGAACCAATTTCATATCTAATCTAAATCAAGTGAAATAAATAGGTTTATGCCACAGGTGAATTTGCCCCAATCTACCTCCTGCTTTTCAGAAGTCAAAAAAAGTCCCAGAAGTTTTGAAGTAGAACTTGAAGGATTACACCGTGGCTCTGATGTGAGATGTTATCAGTCAGCTGTCCTGTCTTTCCTGGAACAGAGGTGGTGTTGGCTGGGAACTCTGGCAACTTTTCACTGGTCTTTTTCAGTATTTCTTTAGCACTGACACAGTTCCACCCAGAAGCTCTCTCTTGCTGTGACAGGTTGTTCCTGGGAGGTTGGAATCACTGGAATCACTGTTATCTGTTTGTTTCATCCCTGTCCTCACAAAAGATGACTGTGAGCATTAGGTCAAGCAGACAACCTGCTTGTAGGACACATTTATGGTGCTTTCTAACACTTTAATAGCTTATGGAAACTCCAAGGCCCACACTGGTAAGAAGCACACTGGGTTAGGGCTTTCATTCTCAGTTTTTTGATCCATGTGGTTCAGTCCTCTGTAAGATAAAGTGCAAATAACTTGCATTGAAGAAACTCAAGAGCATTAGAAGTGCTGGCCTTAAAACAGGAAAAAGGCTATTAGATATAAGCATATAGATAACAAATACAGAATGATTGAAGATCAAATTGGAATGTGCTTTTTGTATAGGTACTCAAGAATCTTTATATTTTTCACCAGGAATCTCTAAATCATGTCCTAAGTGGTTAGTTTGTTGGTTTTTTTGTTGCTTTTTTCTTTTTTTTAATTAGATATTTTTGTGCCTACATAATTACTTAGATATGTATACATATACATTCATTTACGTTACATATTTATACATAATATATGACACTTTTAGATCTATTATTTATATCAGATTTTTTAAATTCTTATTTGCAGTGAACTTTTGAAATGCTGATATTTAATGATTCAGACACTTCAGTTTTTGGTGTCATTTTTTTGGTTCATTAAAAAATGAAATAGCTGGCTATTTCTGGTTCTTTTTGGACTAGAAATTTTGTTTAAAATTATCCCATCTCACAAATTCTGTGCTGTCCTAAACATTATTTCAGCATGGGTGTGTTTTTTACTGAAGCTCTTGCAAATATTTGCCATCATAAAGGTGTTGCTACAATTGTGCCCCATGTAAACCTCTGTTAAATGAGCAATTCTTGATATTTAAATTGAGTGCATCAGATAAGTCTTGCAGTTAGTAGCAAATAATTTCTCATGTTTTGATGTGACAATTTTAACATTCATAAGCTTAAATGCTGGTAGATTTTGAGGTCTCCAGAGCCTGGGTGCTTTGTGTCAAACAAATTGTTCTCTAAGAATGGCATCATTGTGTGATTGAAAGGGGAAATCATCAGTTTAGCTTCAATGTTTTGCTGAGATTTGCATTTAAATTACTCTGAGGCAAGACAGCAGATTTTTAATTAATGGATTTTAGATGCCTTTTTTGATCATGGTTATGGGGCCTAGACAGACTGGACCTGTCAAGACAGACTTACCAGTTCAGAGCTCCCCTCTCCACTGCTTTAAAAATTTGGATGCTGCCCAGGTAATGTGTGTAGTATGTGGAAAAATTAAAGAGTTCCTGAAAGCTACAAGGAGAGATGGAGAACCTGATGTTCTCACCTCGGATCTCACCATCAGGCCTGGAATCAGCACCTTCCTCTTGCAAGTTCCTCCCTTCTCTGCTTATCTCACATTCCTGCTGTGGTGGCTCATTTATGGCAAGTTCTTCCTGTGGCCTTGGTGGTGCTTTGAGACAGGCAATGTGGGCTACTGCAAACCCAGTCCCTACCTCTGGGGCTATCCAAGTGGTGCCTAAAAAAGAGAAATGTCAGCCATGAATGTGTAGAGCAAACAGATTATATTTTGTCAGTAGCTTACAGGGTGAAGGCTTCAGCACTTCACGTGAACTTGTTTGTACTCATGTTTGATACTATTTTTTTTTCTTTTTATCATCTTCTGCCCTGGCAGTAAAAAAAAATTACTGCCAAATAATATATAAATATCAATGCTATCATAATACCTTCTACAGTTGTGTAGGAATTGCTCTTTGTACTGTCAGCCATCCTTAGTGTGTGAAATATTTTATGAATACCTTAAATGAAATGGGCTGAGTGTCTGCCAGGATATAGACACCTTCATTGCTCTGAATTTAAATAATATGTCAGGGGAAAGAACAAGATTAAAGCTTCATACATATTTAAAAAGAGAAATTTGGGTCATCCTGCACAAATGTTGAATTTTCTTTCTTTCTTTCTTTTTTTTTTTTTTTGGAGAAAGCACTGTGCTTGCCCCCATGGGAGGAACAACTTTCTGTCCTTCACCATCCTTCTTCATCTCCTGCCTCATCAGAGGGGTCAAAAATTGAGTGAGGGAGAAGGGGCATTCACCATGCAAATGTGTATGAGCTGTGCTTACTCCTCACAAGCTGCTTCTCTTCCCTTCTTCCCACTCCCTCCTGACAAACACCAAAAGGCAGGCTGCTGCCAGAGCCAGGTATGGTCTCTGCCAGAGCACAGTGGTGATGTGGCTCGGAGTGATGGGGATGTGGGCTCTGCCCTTCAGCCCAGGGGTGGGCAGGACAGCTGGGACACTGGGGAACAGGGCAGCATGAGGAGCAGCTGCACAAACCACAGGTTGGATGTTCAGCTCCTACCCTCTCCAAGATCTCCTGAGGCTGGTGTGGCTTTCTTTACAAATATTTGTCTGCAGAAGTGTGATGTAGGAGGTATTGAACCCTTCCAGGAACAAGCAGTGACCACCATCGTTTGTTTTGCTGCACACCTGGCTTTAAAAGAACAGGTTTATAAATAGTCTGCTGCAACTAAATGTGGATTTTTTTACAGAACTGCTAAACAATAGCAGTCCCTGAACATGCTTGCAGAAAACAGGTTGTGCTGTGTGGTAGGAATGCATGGTGCATCTAGCATGTCTAGAAGCTACTGCACCTCCTCATGGAGAACTGAGATGTGACCATTCTCCTATACATGATTTAGTGAAATATGTCAACTTCTTGTGTTGCCCATCTTCATCCAAGAGAAATTCCCAGCAGGAATGGCACAGTTGGCCTCAAGTGCTGATGTGCTATCATCATGAGAAAGCTTTAATCGTGTACCCACCCCCTCTCTCCACCAGACACCAGCAGGGGCCTGGGAGGTGCATGGGGCACAGCAGCCTGGCCAGCTGCACCCCACTCTGCTGTCATGATAAATAAACGTGCAGCTATTGTTATGGAGGTAAATAAGGACAAAAGACTGGGTTTAAATGCTTTTTTGTCTTGTCTTTGCAAGAAAAACAGAATAGCAGGCAGGGGAACCAAATACCTTCCCACATTAATAAAGTAACTGATGTGTCCATTGGTAGAGTAAATGTTGTTGGAGATTAAATGATGACTGGTGATAAATCCCTAATAAAGAGAAATGTTCACCCAAGACAAAAGGTGATACCAATTGATCCTCATTGAAATGGCAAGATTCCATTCCCTTTCCTGAAAGGAAATACTTCCAAAGCGGACAAAGTGAGAACAAAGTGAAACACTCTGGCAAGGAGATATGATCAAATAAAAATGCAATTGAAAAAACCAGAAAATTTGCAAATGGGCAGACTACAACTGAATGTACTGAGATGAAATGAGGTGCAGTGAAAAGGACTGAAACTTGCCAAAATTATTCCCACTGAAATTCCAAAATTGGGAAAGAAAGGTAAAGAGAGAGAAGAAGGAATCGAAGAAACGAAATCCTAAAAACAAAAAGAGAGAAAAATTCCAAAACTAAGTGAAAACAATAAAAGTGACTGGGATGATCCAATCCCTATTTTTCTTACTGCAGAGTCCAGGCCTCTGAACTGTTTTACTGGGTACTCAGAGAAAATTGCCAGGCAGAAAGGAACTACATACACACATTTAGCCTTAGTCTGGGGTTTTCTAAACACCAGACTCATAATATCCAGGTTTTTAATTTTCAAGGTTTGTTTTGCTTAAAGAAACTTTGTAGTAGTGATTGAAAGAGCAGTACTACCAGTTCATAATGATTTTGTTAGTTACAGATGCTTACATGCTAACAAATTGACATGAGTCTTCAAGACCTCATAGTCATTTCTCCAGGCTCCGTTTTGCAATAACTTGATAGTTCACTTGCAGAGGAAGTTCTCTTTTTCCTGGCCAGTATTTGACACCATTTTAACAAGCAATGGTAGAAGTGTGTTCTGCAGTGAGGACAGATCCTTGTTGGGCTGCACAGTGAAAAGCGCCATGCTGAACCAAAAGCATTCAAAAATAAAAATCTCCATTTTTGAAGATGCAGTTCATGGCTAGATTAGCCAATAAAAGGTGTTTTTCTCAAGGCTACCCCTCTGTGAAGGGACACTTGGATGTTTCTAAAATGGATTGTGACAGTGTCACCTTTTCCCTCTGCTTATGGTAGCTGGAAAGGGTTGTGCTATTGTGTCTGCCTTGGGAGAAGGTCAGACATAATTTTCATTAGCTAGCAAAGTGTCATGTGGTGGGAAGAGTGATTGACAGGACAAGAAAAAGGTGTGTGAGAACAAAATGCACGGGGATTTAAGTCAGGATTGGTTTGAACCATTGCTTTCAGTTTGTTTGTGCTAAGTATAGGCACTGAGAGCTCACACAGCTTCTTTCCACTCCTTGGCTCAAGCCAGATTGTGTCAAGTGTCCCTTCCCCTCTCCCCAAAGCTCCTGCAGACGGTGGGACAGGCCCCAAGGAGGATGGCAGCAGGTGGGACTCAGGCTTTGCTGTGCTCTCACATATTGCAAGGGTAAGGAGTCAGAGGGTGTAAATTATTAGGAAAAGCATAACTAAGTAGTAATAAAAATCTTTGAGTCATGGCTGAGGAATATTTTCACTGTGGCTGTTGGACTAAGATGAGTGGTGTCACTCATCTGCACTGAGGCCAAACCCCTGTTTTCATGACAATCCTGCACAATGAGGAATCATTCACCATTTACATGAGGAGTGCAGGAAGTTTAGCTTGTAACAGGGATAGAACTCTTCATCTGCCACAGCTAAAGACTGGACCCTAAAATGGAGTAAGAGACACAGGTAGAAGGATGAGGTCGTTGTGACACAGAGAGAGACACTCACACTCCTGACTCCAATTATTCATGCAGGACAAGAACCCCTTTATTTACATGACATGTCTATTTATAGAATTCCAACAATGACCATGGATTGGACAGTGATGGTAAGACCTCCTGACCCCATAGGTTCCATCACCAGTCTATCAATCCTCTCTTCCTCCAAAGAGGAATGCAAAACACTCATTGTTTATAAGAACAGAGTGTGAGAAAGTGTTAAAAGAATCTATCAACAATCAGAAGGCTGAAACAGAAGGCAACAGAAGGACATCTTGCTAGACCTTTTGTCCCCATGGAGTGGGATAACATCCCAAGCAGCTGGTGCTCAGGTGTGAAACAAAGGGGCAAAGTCAACTGCTTTTTTTCTTTTTTTTTATCTGAAGGAAATAAATAGAACTGCAAATAAAACACTTGTGAATGTCATAATCCAAGATCTAGCCACTTTAAATAACCCTCTAAATTTTATTCTGTTCCCATCAGTGCTGCAGATCTGTCTGCTTGGCTGGGAGTCTTCCTTATAAAACTACCATATTTCTGCAATCTTGATGTTTCTTCTCCTGGTTGGAGAGTTTAATCAAAGAGTATAATCTGTCCAGTCTTTGTCAGGGATCAAACAGCTGTGCCTGAACTTTTGAAGTTGTTCATAATATCTTATAGTTCATTTTCTGTTGCAGCAAACATCTCATTAGGGGTAGAAATGAGCCAAGACACAGACTATCATTTAACAACATGAAAAGAGTCCCAGTTTATTCTTCCTTACAGCTTTGCCATCCTGACTCTGACTACAGCAAGTTCCTGCTGTAGGGTCCAACTGCAGACTGACTGCTGGCTATTTCCTGCTGGGCTGTGACTGCAAGCCTTGGTTTCTAGAGTCTGAGCACAGCTTTCACCTGGCCCAGCTGTGACTGCAGGCTCTGACTCCATCAGACCCACACTGACCTCACAGCAGATCTTTTACTGCAGCAACTTTCCACCTTATTCCATTCTCCTTTGTATCTCTCTGGGACATTCCTTCTTCCTCAGGGCTCCTCTTTCTCCACATCCTCTTCCTCAAGGATCCTCTTTGACTAGCCAGCCCACTCCTTGTATCACACTTATCTTTATTAGTTACAGCTGCAACCCATTAAGAGCAAGGCTATTCCTCTCCTTTGCTTGTTAGCACAATTGTGACTTATCAGGGCAAGGCTGCTTGTAATTTTCCATTTGCACCTACACAGTCTGAAGCACCGTCAGGCCATGGAACACATGAGCAGGGGCCTTTCAGTCAGGAGAATTAAATCACAGACTACACCAGTGGGCAGCAGCAGCCATGGCTGTGGTGGTGCTCCCTGCTCTGTCCATGCCTTAGTGACCATTGGCACTGGGAGCTGCAGCATGGCAGGATGGGGAGGAAAAGCACCATGGTGGTCCAGCTGGGAAGGGGTGCTGGGAGCTGCTGCCCTGTAAATTCAGGGTGGATGGAGAGAAAGGGAGGGCAGGCAAGGTAGTGTCAGCTGCAAGCAGTGGGCGGGAGTCAAATCCCTGAAACACAGTCCTGAGATGCTGAGTGATGCTCTCCCTCAACACTCCCTTCCCAGCAGGCCAGTTCCCAAAACAGCCAGATGCCTGAGCAAAGCCCTAGTTTTTTCCACTCCCTTGGCCATTCCTCTGCAGGCACACAAGGCAGCAACACTCCACCATGCACAAGCACAGGGTGACAATTTCCAAACAATGGCTTAGCAGACCCTAATGTGGGGAATCCAGCAGAGATTTTAATGACTAACAGGCTGTTCTGGTACTTGAAAGAAAACTTGAATATTGCGCTAGATCTATAGCAGGAGAGAAAAAAAAAACCCAGGTCTTCTTGCAAAAGAACCCATGGATCCAGGAAAATTATGCTGTATATAAATGAAATGACAACTTTTTTTTTGGGTACTGGTCAGGAATGCTTTTAAAGCCTGGGCTTTTTCCCCCCACTCATTGTATGAGGAATGGATTTCTTTTTGTGCAACACCAGTAATCTCAATTCTGGAAGAGTGACAATTTTTCTAGATTACTGAGATGGTGGTAGGGGATTCAAGAGAGGAGATGTAGTATCTCAATTTTGTGGTTAGATTGAAAACCACTAATTTTTTTAGCATCTAATTTTTTAGCATTTCACTTACACAGACTAGTGTGTGAATACTCATTAGTGGAGGTGCTGCCTAATTCTCATGGAAGTTTTCATCCAGGGGTGTCAAGATGTTTTCCAAGGGAGCCCGTGTAATCACCATTTGACATACATATACTGAGGCACTGAGAGGAGCTACTTACCCAAAACTCTCCAGCTCAGCCCAAACAGAACAGCCAGAACCACATTTGCACATTTTGTGCCTGTTTTCCAGGACATGGCACCTCTGAAATACATTCCAGGGATGCCACAGATGCAAGATTGATCTCTTCTTGGTTAGTTTGTGTCAAGAAGAAACAAATTCTTCACTGTGTACACTGAAACAATTCAAAGCATTCCAAAGTCAGATTTAGAATATATAAGTGCAGAGCTAATACATTTCTTTTTATTTGAAGGTCAGCTTATGTAATACATTTTTCTGCTTTAATTAGACAGAGACCATGTTGTGTTCTGTATTAAGGTGCACATAAATAATTGTACTGTGGTGGTGCGATATTTTTAGATATTCTTTCTGGACATCTGTGTGAAACCCTAGACCTAAGACACAGAAAATGTCACTACTGCTGCCTCAGACTTCTTCTCCATGAGGGCTCTTTTTATCCCCATTTTAATCATTTGAGACTGACTTGCCACATAAACAGTTTGTTTCCAAATGTCCAAGGCAGGGCTCAGCTTTGACTTCTTGCCATGCTCTTCTCGTGGAAGCCATCTATCATAGATGAAAGCTTCTCCCTGTCCCTTTCCTCCTTGGGTAAGGGCCCTGCCAGCTCCTCTGTGCTCCCCTGGATGTGTTTCAGCATCCATCCAAGCCTCCTGTTCCCTGTCACACAGCATGAGGGACTTCTCCCAGCCTACCATAGATGGCCACGGAGTAATGTGAGCTTAAGCACCAACAAAATGCAAATAATGTGAGTACTGTAGGGAACCCAGCTGCAAAGCTGGCTCTGTGTGCATGTGTATATATCTGTGTGTGCGACTTCCAGCCATCAAGTGATGTTCCAAAAGGACCTGTGTAACAAGGTCATGACAAGCAATCAAATGTGCCTGGAACACTTGACTCACTGCTTCCTTAATCACTCCACCCCAGGCTGGGGAAGAGAAGCAACAATTCACCTTTTTCCTGTATATCCAGCCTAGCTGTGAGCACCCAGCAGTGGAAGATGACACTGAGGTTTGTTTCTGTCATTATGTTGCCTCATGTAGGCTAAGCACAACTCCTATCCCTTAAAAGGAGGAAGAAAAGTTCCTCGGAGAAATGCAGCTGTTTAAAATCATGTCAGGAGTGCCCCACAACAGGGTGTGCCTCCTTCAGAGGTTCAGAAAGGCTTTGCTCCAGTGTTGAGAAGTGAACAGAGGGGTAAACAGGCAGCTGGCAAAATGGGGAGGGAAAAGTGAGTAAGTGCAGAACAGAAATGGCACATCCAGCCTCCACATCTCTTTGAATTTAGAGGGTTTTTTGCTTCACGTGTTTCAGTTCAGAACAACAGCAAACTTTCAGAGTGGTGTGCTTCACTTTTGGGGTCAAGTTGTTTAAAAGATGGAAAAAAGTCAGGTCAGCATTGTCACCTGCTAAATGCTTTTAAGTTTTAACCCCCTTAACTGAGTGAGCAGTGTCTGCCACCCTCAGGACTTGAGGAAAGACTCTTACTTGTGAGAAAATGAAAGGTGTAGCCAGTAGAGATTACAGCATTTCCCAGATTTGGAATTATGAAGCAATGAAGATTGACCCGCTATGGAGGAGCTCAGGTTAAACAAACTGGGCATGCACAAATCTTTGGGTCCTATGGGAAGTACCCATGAGTGCTGAGGGAGCTGCCTGATGTCATTGCAAAGCCACTCCTGAAAATCTTTGTACACCGAGGGTCCTGAAGACTGGAAGAAAACAAATGTCATTGGCATTTTCAGGGAGAGCAAGAAAGAGGATGGCAGGGAACTACAGGCTGGTCAGTCTCACCTTGATCCCCAGGAAGGGGATGGAACAAGTTATGCTGAAAAGTGTTTCTGAACACATTAAAGACAAGTGATTTAATGTAATCAGCATGGATTTATGAAGGGGAAACCCTGTGTGACTGAACTTGACAGACTTCTACAACAAAATCATTTGCTTGGTGGAGAAGGAGAAAGCAGTGGATGATATCACCTTGAGCTTAGGAAGCCTTCCAGCACTGTCTCCTGTAACATCCTCATGGACAAACTGATGAATTATGGATCCTATTGCAGCTGTCAGTTAATTTATCTAGAAGCCTGTAACTGTAGATGTTTTATTATTGGAGAAGAGACTCCATTTCTTTACCAAACTAAATGTTCTTACTTTATACGATCGAGGTCTTTGACTTTTTTTGCTTTGTAAAGTCACCAATTGCAATGTATGTTACAAACAATCTGATTTAATTTAATTTGTGGAGCTGGTTTGTTGCCAACTTCACCTTGCACAAAACAATCTATTGGGATTTTAGAAAACTGTACAGTTTGCAAGTGTATGAGCCCTAATGATAGATACATCACACTGTGTGGATTTCCCAGGAGATAATAACATTAGAATTACACTTTTTTTTTTTTTTTTATAACAATTAAGGAAAGTCCTCAGTTAAAATTTCTCTTTGGCAGGGGCAGCATTTCTGCATTGAACTCTAGAGCTGCTGGAAAAAGTTTAATGCCCAAATGAGGTGTCTAAAGGCCTAAGTATCCTTTTGTTTATGTGGGCTGGGATCAGTGATGAGCCTTGAGAAGGTCAAGGAAAATTCTAGTCAATTATTTTATGAATTTTTTTTTTATAATTAACAATTTTGTATTTATTCTTACACTCTCAATGTGTTTGCAGCAACACTGCAAATACATAGTGTTAAGCTGCCTGGTACCCCCATGTTATTAACTGCTCCCTCAGCCATTTGGGGATCATTTTTGTGCTGACCTTCATAGCCACTGCATCAGAACTTTGGGGGAGATTTGGGGTATATTAAAAATGCTAGCACTTTGAGAAGACTATTTTCTTTTTAAAAGTCTAGGTGTTTTGAGCTCTGCTGACCTCCAAGATATAAATGGATGTCTGAGAGAGCCAGGTCTGAGCAGATAATCACTTTTGCTTAAGTACTAGCAACACTCCCTCATAGTGGGCCAGCACTGGGCTGGTGAACTGCCCTGGTGACTGCACACAATTTGGGCTGGCTCAGTGCATGTAGCCACCCAGGCAGTGGCAAACCCAGGCTCTGAAGTTGCCACTGGCCAGGAGCAGGATATGCACACTCACTGGCCTTCCATGGTGATAATTAATTTTTATGAATGAGGGTGAGGGAAAGGATGTTAGAAACAGATTGATTATAATAGGCTTTTAATTAAAATGTTCAAACCACAATTTAAACTAAAAATATCCCATTACTTATCTTCGCTGCTTCCCAGGCACCAAGGCAGTGGGTGATAATGTAACTAATGATCTGATTGTCACTGGCTTGTATAATGAGGAATGTCTGGGGGCTGATGGGATCATGCCATCAATCACAGCCCTTTACAGCACTCCCTCCTCCAGCAGAGCTCTCAGCAGGGCAGTGTATGCCTGTGCCAGCTCCCTCCCAGCTGTGACCTTTATTGTCTCTCCCCAAAGTAAGCAGCTCCTATGGGGGGTGCAGAAGCTGGGATGAAAACTGATGATGATGTTCTACACGTGGTTATACTGTTTCAGGGATGATTTTGCTGGAAGGTGGCTGCTTTGTGACTTTAACTTGCCAGTACACCATTTATTGAAGAAGTTACTGACCAAAGGAGGCTCCAGAAACTGGGTCCTGCCACCCCAGCTCTGATGTAGAGGATAACCAGGCATTGTCCAGATTAACAGGAAGGTGACAGCCATCAACTTGCTGTGCACACCTGAGCTTCCTGAGGTGAAAGCTCAGCTTGAAAATCTCATGGAAGCTTTCAAGTAGCTCAGCAGAATGCAGATTTGGCTGGTTGTGCTGTATGCACCACAGCACCTGAGTGGGGCTTTCAAGGACCAGAGTGGGGTATGTCAGACTCTAAGGCCTGTCTCACAGCAGGATGTGTTTGCAGCAGGACAGAAGGTCCTCACCAGCCCATCCTGTTCTGCTGCAGGCTGCCCTGCAGGTCTGGACTTGCCCCAGGCACCAGCTTTACTTTCAGGCCACCTTAAAACAAAGCTTTTTGAACAGCTCAAGTGCCTCTGCATTGAGGGAAGATAGATCATCTTAAAGTTTATGTCATCACTCACTGTGATCAGAGCTCTCTGCCTCCCTGTTGCTGGATTGCCCCCAATTAACTTACAATAAATTAGGCATCATCTCATTTAACCATTATGAGATTAAAATAGCAGAAGGTTAGAAAATGCATCGGTCCATTAAATCCTGTTGTCCACATTGCCTGGCTGTGAATGCATCTCAGCAGGGCTGCAAAGGGTGAGGCAGCTTTTTGAGATACCAGGAAGATGCGGCCTCTGACTCAGCCCACACTGAAGCTCTGTGACCAGTTCTGGGCCAGGAGCTGGCTCCTGATGCTCCCCCAGGATAGAGCTCTGCCCTGGGAGCCAGGCTGGCAGCAAGCTGGCTCTGCAGTGGGACAGGATATGGCAGGGCCCCTATCCCAACACAGGCTGACAGCAGTAGGGCTCAGAAATACCCTCCTTTGGCACCTGGGGCCACCTCAAAGCTCAATACAACCCATTCGGTCTGGGAGGGGTTTTTGGCATCTCCCCAGCAGCAGTCAGGGGCTCCCTGTATTCCTATGTTTTAAAGTAGGGGAGACAAGCTTTTTTGACACTAAATTCTATTCAGATCCCACATGAGGAGGGGTTTTCAACCAGAAAATTCTTACAACTACCTTTAGTGTTAGAATTCAGTCTCTCAGCAGGACACCATTTTTCTCAACCAGAACTAGACAATGGTTTCCTTTTGCCTTCCTTCAGGCAAACACTTTCACAGGCATACAGGTCATTAATCAGTTTTCTGGTCTATTAATACCTACAGATTACATCCTTCAGGGGAGCTGCCAAACTGCTCATAAAAGCACCTCAAAACATTAGCTGAACCTATCAGGTTTCCCACAGTCAGTCTCCAACTCCATGACTTGAAGCATGCCTTTATCTCCATGAAATTCAGACCTGTGACACCAAGAGAAGGAGGAGAAAAGCAGCAGCTGCCTTCAAAGGGGAGTAACTGACACAAAGCCAGAAAAGAAATATGCACATACTAAAATGTAATTAAAAACCATCGTTCATACTATCCACTTCCCTTGCGACTTGGAAAGTTTCCAACTATACTGAACCCATTCATTTACAAAACAAACGACCCAGCATCATTATCTGCAGACTTAATTTACATAAGGAAGGCAAACTACCACAGACTTACCTGTTGCAAATTGTATTAATTTAAGATGCTGCAGTGTTATTTGCAGCGTTATTGTTTAAGGCTTCATTTTTACCCACATGTAGAGTTGTATTTTGTTTGTGGAATAAAAGGCAACAGAACATTTTCTACCACTACTGATGTTAGCAGTGTTTTAGTCATTGTACTTTGAAACTAAACCTGACTTCCAGCAGCTTACAAAAGGCCAGCCTCAGTGATCTACGAAAAGCTGGCATCTATGCAGCCTGTTACATGTATTTACACAGGGCACAGAATGTTTCTAATTGAGTTAGAAGCCCATCATGCAAACTTCAGTCACAATGCTGGAGAAAAGCAAGTGGTGTCTACCATACGTAATGCATTACCAAATTAGAATGCATTTCTCAAGGTCTTTGAAGAGAAAAGCTAGTGCCAGCTTTTGCACTCTGCACGATGGAGTGTGAGGAGGGGAGGAGAAGACCACTCTACATGCAAATTCATTCAGTACCTTATACTCCAAACAGGCTCCAAGATTTATCACAGGAAATGGCCAGAAAAAAACCTTCTTGGGTGACCCCACTTCCCTCAACACTTCTGAAGACTCCTGTCAGACTGACAAAAATCCTTAACCTTTGATGGGTCAGACAGATGGGTCAGACTGACTAAAATCCTTAACCTTTGACATTTCCTCAGTTACTTGACATGGAAGGCAATGCTGCTTGGTTGTGCTGGGCCATACTGAGCTGCAGTATTTCATGCAGCAGGAATTACAAACTTCTGCCAACAATTTTGTGCTTAGTCTTTTGAACAGATCTACCTGTGATCTCTCCAATCAGCATCTGAGATGGCCAACAGGAGCATCTGTCTAAAAAAGCATCAGAGAATGCAGCTCTAAAATCCTTTTATCACATAGAAATAATATTTTTTATATCAAGGCCTTGATTTAAAAAAAAAACAAACCCAAAACATAAGGCCAGGAAGAGAGAGCTTGGTCAGTTGGTATTCCAGCAGAAGAGACCACTGAAGGAAAGCTGGGGTGGGTGTTGGGAAGATGTCTCATGATTCCTTTCTTGCCTCCAGCTCTGGTCACTTCTGTCACATGCCAGATACTGGACAAATGAGAACTGTGAAAAATTCACTTTTGTAACAAAATTTATTTCTGCTCTGTGGATACAAATCCCAAACATCAACAAACAAATTCCAGTGGAAAAATACCAGTCATTAACAATGAAAACTTTTATTATTATTTAATAAATAGAACTTTGGCATTCAAAATTCTAGCTGTAAACCCTACTTTAAAAAAAATTACAAAAAGAGGCAAGAACAACAAGCCTAAAGCTGAGCCAGCCAGTGGCTCCTTTACTTTTTACAATGAACACATTGTGATTAAGTCATGACAACTCTATTTACATATGAGGTATTCTGAGCAGTTCAAAAATTGAACCCAATTTACAAAACTACCAGTCTTCAGGGACTGATCCAGTACATATGTCAGCTGTGCTTTAAAAGAGAGCTCCAGACACTCCTCCCCACTGAACTAATGATATACTGCAATTAATATACACAGAAAAAACACATTATGATTTGTGTTTTCTGCTCACACATCGTATTCAAAGAAGCTGCATACAACAACCAGCCTAACATTCGAAGTGTACACCTAGTACCTAGTTTCAGTACTTCTTTTTTCTAGACATTTTGCAAGAGTTTTTACTATAAAAGCTTATTAACAAAGTAATGGCAGGTGAGAAGAAAACAAGGTGCAGTCATCGGCACGCTAACAACTTATCTGAAGTTCCAGGGGAATATACATTTACTTCAGGCTAAAAAGGCACAAAGGTATGCAGCTGTGGAATTAATATTGCTAATGAGCTACTGGAATAAATAATCCCTTTAGGTAACATTGATCTGTCTGCAGTCTAAGAATGCAGATTAGTTCAGAACATCTTTTCTCCACTCATGGTAGAGCTCATCATATCGATGAGAAGAGCACAATTATACTTCCAGCTCCACCTGCATCACACCACTGAGAAGGGCAAGGAAAACTGGAACAAATTATGCCCTGCTGGAGAGACTGCAGTGTGCCATCACTGCCCGTGCTATGGCAGCAGGTCATGGAGGAAAGGGTTTGCTTTCTTCCTTTCCTTGTCCTCTTACTCTTCCCAAGAAAAACAAAAAAAACTGTTTGAAACAAAAGAACAGGCAGCAAGGGCAAAGGAAGGAAGAAAACCTTTTGAAGCGAAAAGGATGGAATTTCAGCTCTTGAATGACTTCATGACCACCATCAGTTTCAAATGCTGGAGCCCGAGTGGTTGGTTACAGCAAATCTCCACAATTTCACACACCTGTCACACCACAAAGCTGCACAGCGGAGTTCAGCAACCTAAATCATGTTTACGTGACTGAGCTGCGTTACTTCTATATAGTAAATACTTCTATATAGTGAATACATCATCTATAGCTTGTCGGAAGACAGTAACTTTCCATGTCTTTTTCAAAATACATTCTTAAATACAGTAGTTACTGTAAGTATCTTCTAGAAGATCATATAAATACTATCTGAAACTGTACAAAATGTTACTGTACAGTTTGCTGACAGCCAGAATGGTACAGTATCCATTCATCTGCAGTTGTTTTCAGCCCTTAGGATTGTCTAATAGCTACAGCAAAAAGTTGTCATGACTAAATCGAAGCAATTCCAATGTTAACATTCGTTAATCACCTCTGTATTAAATATGCTGAATGAGACCACACACACTACATTTTAACCAATTAAACAGTCATGCATATCTTAGACAAAGCTTATTCCATTTTGAAGCATCTGTAAACTGATGCATATATAGTAATTGCTACCACTACAACAGGCCAAATTTTAAGAAATCAAAGCAAAGTACTGTATCGCTGTAAATAGTCAATTGGTAGCCTGCATCTTTGGCTCACATATCCATCATTTACCTCCCTACTTAATTTGACTGAGGCAGATAAACTCAGGGGGTTTTAAAATCAAGTGCTTTCAAGTCAACATAAATATTACAGGTTCTGTAACAAAAACATTAAACCACAAAATTACAGCACTGCAATCAAAAGTATTATGAACAAAATGGGATCTCCTCCCAGAGGGACTTTCAACTAATACTTGAAGAGCATAAAAACTCTGAAGTGCTTGGCAAATATAAACTACTGATCTCAACTCTGCAGTACAGTATCACCATTCAGCAGGAGGGACAGTGGAGAAATACCAGCCAAATGACAAGCTTAATAGTTCAAAGTGACTCAAAATGTCTCCTGCTCCCCTCTAGTTGCTCTATTAAACTCCTTGTTATTTCTATCAAATGTACATAAATGTGGGTTTTGGTGATTGTTTTTTTTATAGGTACAACATTGCCATCTAAGGAAGCAATAATGTGCAACTTGTGTGTTTCCTCTCTCCCTAATATTTCTAATTTATTATCTGAAATGCTATTGTTGAATTTTGATAGGAGACAGATGCCCTAAAGACTATTTCACTGCAAGGATGAACCCAACTGACCACACCAGAGGAAAGAGTGGAAGCCTCACTCACAAGCACTGTCAGAGGCACAGCAAACTGTGCAAACCCATTGGTACAAAGATATTTTTCAGTTTTGCACTAGTATAAAAGTACACCTTTGATGCAGCAGGTGTGTATTATGTGGAATTAATATTGTTAATGAGCTACCAGAATAAGTAATTCCTTTAGATAACAACCATTGATCCGTTTGCAATCTAAGAACACAGTTTAGTTCAGAACATCTTTTCCCCACTCACAGTAGAACTCATCATATCAATGAGAAGAGCACAATTATACTTCCAGCTCCACCTGCATCACACCACTGAGAAGGACAAGGAAGACTGGGGCAAATTATGCCCTGATGGAGAGACTGAAGTGTGCCTACAGAAAGAACAAAGAAATTTAAAATAAAATGGCCTCATTTTTTTCCTTGAAGTAGACACTAGTTAACTTCACTTGAGATTTTATCTAGACACTGTTTTAGTGCTCACAGAAGCCAAACCAGTCAGATTAATCTATGTGATAACACCATGTAGCAGTAATATAAATAGCAACAGTACTCTTTTTTTTTTTTTTCCACAAATTAGTCCAAGTCTAATTTCAGGATAGAGAAAACTGTCAAATAAATAAATTCATACAGCTAAAAACAATTAAGCCACTAAATTATAAAAACAACATTGACTGTTAAACAATGAACAGATAGCAAAACATCACCAAATCAGAAAACTGAAGATATTCACTTTTGCCATAAAAATATTACCCTAGAATTAACTTGGTTCAAATTGCTAAGCTTTCCAAGAGATTTCTGCTGTTATCCCCACTCCAGATCAGTTGACTGACTTGCACCTTAAGGCATCTGAAGCCTTGCAATACGATACAAGTAAGTGATACACATATTTTTCTTAACAGTGTGATTTAAAAGTGGTTTTGCTTCTGCAAGTTTTTGTTTCCTTCAGTTAAATACTATTTTCCACCATGCATAACTGTGCAGCTAACTTGCAGTGATGTTCCTGGAAATGTCATCTGTCCAACAGGAATTAAACAGCACTGCCAATTGAAACTCATTGAATAAGCTATGGAACATGAGCTTACTATTTTATATAATTGCTTCCTACAAAAACTGAGAAATCAAGATTTCCCAAACAATATGGAAAATGTTTCAGTCCTCAGATAATCAAGTAATTTACAGTGCTATCTGGAAACATTCTGTTTTGAGCCTTAATTTTGCCAAGGGTCAAACATCCTTTTTGTAGCTGTGGTAAAAATGGCTGAGGTGGTGCACAACCTTATCAGAGGCCCTCAGGAACAAAATACAGCAACGTTTTGAAATAGAAAGGACCTAAGGGGAAAAATAAGTACAAACATTAAAATACAGTTGTTGATTGTTTGGAGGGTTTTTTCTTATAGCCATGCTGCAGTTTTATGTCTTACAGCTTCTCTGATTTGTCACAGACTTTGAAACTTCTTATAGCAATGTTCGAGTGCTTCAAACAATCTGATACAGCTATATTTTATGGACTTGTTTGCATAAAGGAGTTTAGCCTGGGGTTTTTCTGTTACTGGACAAACAAGGTAGACATCCATTAGTAAAAATATCTTTCTCATATCCTAATTTTTGACAATTTGGAGAGCAATTACTTTTTGAGTGCTCCAAGATTGTTCTAATTGCAACTCTTAGAGCGAAGTGCAGTGGTAGAAGCCTCTGGCTTCACTATGTACAGCCAAACATACACATGCATAGGTTCTTCAACCCTCTCCCCTAAGATGTGAACTCAGATAATGCCACACAAACCCTTGATGAAAGAAAGGACAGAGTTGTAGCAGCATGGCTGTTCTGAAGCTCTGATTCCAAAAACTAGCCAAAGTAATAAAATGAGCCCAAATGAAGGAAACAGTGTCCAACTGAATCATTCTTCACAGCTTGTTCCTACATTCAGTAGTTTGGAGAAAAGATTTCTTGCAGTTTGTACCACTGTTCACACGATGACTGTCCCCCACGCAGCAGACTCCCGAGATCAGTTACACACAGCTCTCGGAGATGCGTGTCCGGTGCCATTTGCTGCCTTCCCATATGGCTCCTTAATGGAAATGCAAAGACCTGTGACACAGCAGGACCTAGTAAGTCATTTGCTGCAGGATGGAGTGTTGTCACTGAGTGATGCAATTGTCCCCCATGTCCTGAGCATAACGGTCTGACATTATAGTCCTTAACTCATCAATGTCCTTCCGCAGCTGACAAACGTCCAAGAGCTTCTTCGAAAGGGTCTCTGTGCTGTGGTAATTTTCACTCTCTTCAGATGAACAGTTCAGTGCTAAAAAAACAATACCCAAAGTTAAGGCTCCAGCAGCTGTGTCCTGTGACTACTGCAACAACTCACCTCCTTGGAAATAAGAGGCAGGTCACTTTAATTATTATGGCAAATCATGCTTCAATGTCATGAAAAGTCTACAAAATGGAGTACCATGTGAACTTCAACTCAGCTCAAAGCCCATTGGTGCTTCTCTGAAAGACATGCTTTTCTGTTTGCACCAACATCTAGACTTCCTGAAATCTGATGAGTCAGAACAGCTGCAGAAAAAAATGGAGCAGCCACTTTCTAGAGACTTTGGGAGTTTCTACAGTTACTCAGAAAAGAGGGCTAGCTGGTGTGCAGCATCTCTTGCTGCACAAACCCTGTACTTTACCTTTCTACCTTGCTGATGGCTCAGTTCAGCAACCTGTCTACTTGATGAATTCCAATTAACATTCAGAAAACATCAGAATATGATACATTCAGGTCAACAAAACCAGCTTGTTAGAAGGAAAGACCTAAAATTTGTCTGACTCTTTTTAGGGCATGCTTCTCATTTCCTGGTTAATTTTAACAGCTTAGTAAACGCTGAAGACTAGCAGGCACGAGGCTTATTTAAAACAGCTGGACATTCCCACTCCCGAACCAGACCTATACATATGCAAACAGTAGATGGATATTCCTATCACTTGACCCCAAGGGCTTTGAAACAAAAGCACAAGATGTGTTTAGCATCTGTTAACCCTCATAGTGACTCATAGCCAGCTACCTGCTCTCCTGACTTGGCAAGGACCTGTGCAGTCACGTGCATTTAGTGGCCCAGAGGCACTAAGAGCCCAGCTTTTCCAGAGAGCTCCATGAGTTCATGCACCACTGCTCCATCTGCATAGCAAGGGAACACAAGCTTGTCCAGCTAGCAAGTTAAAGCACCACATTATCTAAACTGTTATTCCTTTGTGTCAACACATTTATTAAACACTGGAAAGTCAACAGCACTTACATCTGATTCCCAGCAGTAAGGAAAGGTTAGGCTCCTTGCCCTGAGCTCTCTGGGTAAGAATACTGCACAGTGCTTTCAAGTCAAACAAGCAGTGGGACATTTCCTTGAACAACTGGTCTGCTACAGGCATCTTCTCAGATACTGGCTGCCTGGACTGCTCCACCAGCCGCATCTGCTCCTTCAGGCAGGCATTCTCTTCCACCAGTCTTTGGTTCTTTGTGAGAAGCAAATGGAAAAAGAAGGAAAGTTAGTCTGCAGCATTCACTGTAGCAGAAAGTTCCAAGCCACAAATAGTACAATTAAAAATAATTAATTTCCAAACATATAATCAGTATTTCTGTACCCCTCCAAAGAACAGCATACAGTCTTTACACAGCTATTTCACGTTATCATTACTTAGCCATCTTCACCCTCTAAGTTCTTACTTCTTGAGGTAAGGGTGTATGCATTACATATCGGTGTGGGAGCCAGGACATTTAAGTATATAATTAAGCTCATAAAGCCCTAACAAGGGATCTTATAATCATTCTAGAAGGTTCTTCCTGGCTCTGGTGTGGTTGAGGGTTGGGTTATTGGTGCTATTTTACTTACTTCAGAGAGAGTTTTATTCAACTGCTCTATATGTCTTTGTTTTTCCTCAAGCTCATTTGTCATCTTCTGAATTATTAGCTTTTCTTGTGAAAGCTTCTCTTGCATAGACTGAAATGAATGAAAACATAGGTTAATGATTTTAAACAACAACAACAAATAAAAAACGCTGCAATATGGAATCACCTGCTGTCAATTCCCCAGTTTTCAACCACAAAGTTCAAACTGAGAAATCATGAGATACTGCCAAAATGGAATTCTCAGGGTGAATTTAGCATGAGCACAGGTGCCTTTACTCTTGAAAGTACTCATATTTATTCCACTACTTGGCTTTTAAATCTGTAGATGTGTCTTTCCAGGTCATCTGGCAAATTTCAGAAAGAGGAATATTCAAGCCATCTTATCTGAATACTAACAATGAATAGAGACTATATAAACTCCTGGTGCTTTCAAACAAAGAAATCTCTTCAGCTGTGACTTGCTACTTGTAAAATTTAGCAGTACTGATGAGAAGACAGGAATTAATGAGAGGCAAGGCAGGCCCAACAATAAATGAAGTTTTTAAAGGCCTGGCTGGTCACAGAAGAAGTTGCAGCATTGATAAAATTTCCCTGCACATTCAGCTCGACACAACACAAGCAGTGGGGAGTCAGTACTCTGTCATACTGCTTGCAAAACCGGAAAACAATGGTGCTAACATATGCAGACTTAGTGTGGACTAAAAATCCCCCAACACTTTATTTTCATGTCAGCAGTAAGAATGAGCAGGCAGAACCCAGATATGATTGCTTGTTTTTAAAACCATTTTCATACACTTGATCTGCTGCTCTTTTTACCCACAGCATGCCCCTCAAAAGGAAGTGTTGAAGTAACATGTATCCTAAAGATAAGCTCTTTGAGAAAGCACAGCTACACACTACACTACACAGGGAGGAAGGAGGCAAAGTTTCCACCCTGGGCCAGGAGAGGGCAGGAAATAACTGCTTCAGGCATTTCCTTTGCGTGCTTGCAGATGAGCAGAACCTGCAGTGATGTTGAATTGTTGCCTTTAGTTTTTTAGAAACATTATCTACTGAGAAAAATAGCCATTGCTAGGTTGGACTGAAGGTCCTTCTAGCTCCATTTGTGGCATACAGATGTCATACTTTAGAAACATGAAGTGAACAGGACAACGCAGTGCCAAAAACACCCTCCCAGCTTCCTCTGGAATTATCTTCCAATTTGATGAAGATCAAATTCAGGGACACCCAGTGCCCCAGCTGTGATAGATGCATTAGGACTACCACTTACATGGCTCATGTTCATGTCAACAACAGACAAAAAAGGTTTGACTGTGCAGCCTTCTGGAAGGGGGGAGGTGGTAGGGAAGACAGCGTAAGAAATATTAACCTTCCCCAGTGTATTTTCAGAACTACATCTGCCACTAAATTTACATGACTCAGCAAACTAAGCAAACACCGACTTTTAGAATATTCCATGCAAAGCACATGTTCAGCTCAAGAATTGCTCCATATGAACTACTAGAAGTAGAAATCAGTGTTTATTTTTAAAGGATACACCTATGATCTATCATTTTCTGTTACCTTCATCTTAAAACTCAAAAAAAGCACACATGCTTAAATGCTTGGCTGACCTATAGCACTAAGATTTCCATGTTTCTCATGGTGTTATAAATTCTTCATACTTCACCCTTAATTTTTCCATATGCTTTCTGAAGTTACAACTTGGTGGCAATATTCCCAGCCTGGCACAGTTGGGGTTTATTGTGACTGATAAGACTGTTGACAGATGTACTTTGGGTAATATAGGCATTGTACAATCTGACTTATTTCTACTCTCTTTTTGTACCAAAACTGTTAGTTTTGTGATATCTAAATTAATCATGTAAATATTAATTTCTTTTTTAAAACACCACTGCCATCTACAATTTTTCTCTTTCTTAAGATGCACTACATATGCAGCACAGCATCTTGCCATGACCAACCAAAATTTTAATCCCTTGCACTCAGAACAACAAATCAACAAAGTAAAACCACACAAGGAAGATCAAAATAATATCACCATGATTATGAGCAAATAGAAACTAATACTGCTTTATATAACTGCTGTCTGAAACAGAATTTGTTTTCAGCTTGCAAGTTAAAAACAATGAACTGAAATACATTCTCAAGCATAAGTTTACCATGTGGCAGAAGACAGGGAATAAAATGAAATCATCTTAGCTGAAGAAAAATTGCATCTCTGTGCTGATAAGAGATTTCAATTTCTAATGAACTGATTTTCAATGCTTCCCAGGTCACAAGTATGGAAGGCCAGGGAGATCAAGGAGACAAAGAAGCTGCTATAGTCTATAAGTAATTTGAGGGCTGATGCCATTTTCAAATCTTATTTTCTGTCCTTATATAAAATACCTCAAGAGGAAAAGTAAGAGAAAGTCCTGGAGAACAGAACAGTACCCTGTTCACAGACAGTCACAACTATTCAGCATTTCCCAGTCCAGCTCCCTAAAGTCATGTAAGGCTAAGCACACAAAACACTTAAAATCACTGGTCTCAAGATAAAGGTGATGGTGAGAAAAATACCAGAAAGTTTAGGAAACATGGAAAGATTTAGGTTGACGATAATACACTTAGCAAGTTGTGTGTATCTCTGATAAGCACAACATATATATGGTGTATATACGTAAATAATCTTAACTACAAAAAGGGACAGAGAACCTCAAAAAGGTTATGAAGTTCAAGCTTTTTTAATTATATAACACCGGAAACAACATTTGCCTGTATCACAGTTTTCGCATGTACCAGTCTGCTCCTTGCAAACATCTCAGTTTGATAAAATCAGTCTTTTTCAAACCTTGAGAAGTTAAGTAAGTCAATTTCCTTTTCAGTTAACATAGGTAGTACCTCAGGTACCTCACGTTGCAACTTAAATTCTCCTACTGCTTCTCTACAGATACGTTTCATACATTACAATCTAATTAAACAAATACATGGTTGTTGACAGGAATCAGGCCTATTTACTACGGCAGATAAAGGAAGCAATTTAATGGTGGGAGGCAACTTTTAACAGACAAATGACATTCTAGAAGAGGAATGTGGAAACTGGAGTTTGGCTTCAATATTTGCTGAAAACAGATGTTTGGGTTTTTTTAAATGCTGAGCTTTCCCTATGGCAAGTAATACTTTCCTCTCTAAAAGCTGTATGCTATTTCTTTTTCTTCACAACAGACAGCGTCCCCTAAGTAACTTTCAACACTCTGTTAATCAGATCTATAGAGCTGCAGCTGATTCCTAGCTGACAACCTCTGCTGTCTAGAAAAATCTTTGGCTGCAAGCTGGTTGCCCAAGATCCACCAAGACAGTTAAGGTATCTAAGTGTCAGAAACCAGTTGAACAGGGTGAAGTGGGATGATTTAGAAAGGCACCTGTCTCCTCTAACAAACTGAACAATGAAGCTGTAAGCAACATTGCTTTTGTACTTTGGATGATGCTCTAGACTAGTAGAATAAGGATACGACATAGCAACAGTTTCTCACATTTGATGAGTACCAGTGAAGTGCTAAAGCACAGAGACATAACGAACTACACTATGGGCCTGCAAAAGAACATGGGTTGACTACAGTCCATCTGTAAGATTAAGTTTTTGGCATTTCTCCCTTTGACTTCTATTCAGAAAGATAAAAGAATGAAATTCAACTTAAGCAATGTTATTTTTATGAACTAAAAATACACACAGTAAACAACAGAATATACACTCTTCCTTACCTGCATGTCCAAAATCAGTCCAGTTATCTGATTCTGTTGATTGTCTATGACCTAGAATATAAAATTGAGCAATTTAGAAGGCTTGAATCTCTTCAGATTGTTGTCTAAAAATCAGCCTACAGGCGTGTAAGACATAGATTCTACATAGCACCTTTAAAAACACAAATGACAAGACAGTTCAACTCTGACAGAATACAAAATTCACGCAAAATCTATGTTCTGAACAGCGACAGGCAGGTCTTGAAAAGTCATCTGAAATAGCAATAAATATGTAACTCTTTAGTGAAATATTTATTTCTAAATTAAATGAAAAAAAAAAAAGAGAAGTGCAGGACATAAGGTTAAAGATGCCACCAGCAGATTATTTGCAGACTAACCTTACTGGCTTTCTCATTCTTCTCTTTGAGACATTCATTCTCACTCTGAAGCTGTTTTGTGTCCAACATAGGAAGCCGGATACCATCTTCCAGGCATTTTTCTACCTTCTGTTGTAAACTGCCATTCAACATGAAAGAAAGATTAAGTGAGCTAATAGAAACCAGAGGGTTGTGTGTTCCAGGAAAAAATTAGAAACTTGCACATCTTGCCAACCAGAAATGTAAAACTGTACCTAGCAGAAACCAGCCTTATGAAAGAGCATATAATTCATACATCAACAGTGCATGAATGATGTAAAAATTTGAAACTACTCAAGTTGCCATGGCACTGACAAGGCCAGATTCAGATGAACGCAGGTTTTATGCTCCATACTCTGAGTTGCCCAACAGGCACAGCTCCAGCAGTACCATGTAGGAAGAGAGGGCAGAGAGGAGCAAAGCAAAGCTTTGCAGTGCTCACAGTTTTCTGAGCACAGTGCTCTGTGCTACTGGGGGAGGCAAAACATAGATCAGAGGCATCTGTGAACCTTCACAGCTTTGGGAGGTTTTAAATCAGATTGTCTCACTGGGCCACATACAACTTGGAGTTCAGAATCAGATGCTGTGCCCAGTGCTGCTGCCCCATCCCTCACCCCATCACCCTCAGTGACTTGTAGTGGGGAGCCCAAGGCCATTCCTGCCAGAAATGCTCCCACACAAGGGCATGGCCTTCAGATCTTCCATTGCTCAATTCAAACCATGTGTAGCTACACAGCCTCTGTCTGCTTACCTTCTCTCAGAAAGGAAATACACTTAGTGCTAATCTTGCTGTCTAATTTAGAAACCAGAGGTCACACCAACTATTTGTAGGCTTTCAGAAAAAGCAGAATGATCCCCCTCTAGATTATGAGAGCACCAAGGTCTTCCATTGGTAAGATGGAAACAATGTGTCAACAATCTGGCTGGCAAGGTGTCCCAGCCAGCTCGCCTTTCATCATGGAAACCTTTCAGACTCCTGTGGCATGCACCTTTACCCAATGAAGGGACAACGAATGCAGGAACATCGACAGATACTTAGAAGTGATATTCTCCCCTGCTTCCCTCTTCCCTTTAATTAAAACAAAAAAATGTTTAAGTAGGTCCCCTGATCTAAAATAAAAAATAGTAACAGTCTCCATGTCATACCTAGATATTCTTGGCTATCTCTCCCATTTGTTTTTTCATACTTAGGCAAGTTCAATGACAACATATTAGCTGCAGTTAGATTTCCTTGTCAATATCTGCACCCTCGATGAAAAGGTAAGAAATAGCTGGAATTTCTTGAAATCTTTGACCCTTCCCTGGTGTACCCATCCAATATCCAGTTTTTCCACAGCTCATGACAAGATCAGTTACTAAATAGCCCTACTGACTGCTTCTATACAGTGCTCCTTTGCCACACAAGTTTGTTCCATCCTCTATCTGCCAACAGGCTATGATGCCATTGCAGGAGTGTCCCACATCCGTAAAGACAGATAGCAAAGAACGCCCTACACTCACTCTTCTCTGTGGTATTAATTACAACTTGCCACAAAGCAAGCTGTAAAACTCTTACCAAAAAACATAATTAGCATTGTAATAGATTAAGGCATTAAATAGCATTAGGTCTTGACATCAGGTGGGGAAGCACACCCACTGCAGGGCACAGCCTGAGCAGCTGCTCATACCTCTGCACTGTTGTGACCAGCTCTTTTTCTTTTTTCTTCTGAGATGCCAACTGTGATTCTCTCTCTCTGCACTGCGATCGGGCCTCTCCGAGCTTCTTTTCCAACTCGGCTATGGTTTCTTGAAGTTGCTTGTTTTTCTCTTCTAGAATTTGCAGCTAACACAAGGTTACATTAGTTAGACACCGTGTCATACCAGCAGAAGGCCTTGTGTCAGACCACAGTCTTGCAGTGACCTGCTGCATAGTTTCATACCCAAGTCACTTATATAACTGTGAGAAATCCTAATACAAAAAAATGCTTTCTAAAAGACTGAAATACTTCTCTTCCTAAACATAAGGGTGAAAAAAACCATTTTTAAACAGTAAAAGATGTAAAAGATTTGAGAACAGATATTAGGGAGCTTTAAAATGTAAAACAAACCCCCTTTACCTTACCTGTTTAGTCTGCCCTTCTATATCATCCAGCGTTGGAAGGTCAGCCAGGTATTTTTCTAAGGTTTCAATTCGTCTTTGTTTTTCTTTGTTTTGCTCAGACTCTTTCTGGCATTTCTTTTTCAGGCTATTAATATATCGGTCTCTAGTTTTAAGCTAGAAGGAAGAAAGAGTACGTGCTTTATGGTAAGAGTAAAAAATAAGCCTGCTTGGAAGCTGAGGCTGTTAACTCTCCAAGAATTGTACTCTCAGCCACATGAAAGCATTGGCTAATAGCAGGAAACAAAAATTATTAACCCCAACAGCTTCAAGTTATAGGCCTACATGTGTCCTCAAACCACAGCTGCTTCACCTCTGCTCAGAGCAATCCATGTGTCTTGTGAACTGAACACACAAACAGTTCAACACTTAAAATACTGTTAATTCTTTAACCCACTGAGATGTTCATAGGCAACAAAAATCAGGATATATTTTAGTTCCTCTGGACTATAAAAACAACTTAAAACATGAAGACCAAGAACTTAGTCTACCAAAAATGGAAGCCAAAACCCTGATTTGATGCAGTCTGACAATCAGATCAGACGACATCAGATCAGAATAGCTGCTTTCTTAAACACCTTTTCCACAGGCACCTTAATTTTCCATAAGCCTGGAAAAGACTTTTTGTATTATGTTACATTTGTTCGTATTCCTGGTACTTCTTTTGCTTTATTATCTAGATCAAAAGAGTGGAAAGAAAGGCAGGAAAAAAGAGTATTTTCCACTGTCCCTCCCTGCCCTCTCTCTCCTCAAGAGCTTTTTTATTCAGTGCACAGAATGGACAGGTGTTAAGGGGCAAATCAGGACTGTGCAGTGAACCAGAGTCCAACCTAGAGACCATGCTGCTAACACAAGCACTGCTGCACAGGTCTCCACCACTGCCACTGCCTGCCATCTCCTACACAGGAAGAATCCAGGCAGGAAAAGCTCACAAAGGAGGAAGCAGCAGTATCCAATTTCTGCCCTTCCTGCCTCAGTGAAAAGCATACTGAGGGTTCACAGGAAATGGTAAAACAGAATTTTGAGATGAATTATGCATTCTTCTTTGTCTTCCCACCTGACACTTCACTGTATCACATTGCTTGTATCCCTTGAACCTGATATAATATAAATTAAGCCCAGTAATTAAAGAAGATGAGGTAACAGTGTCAATGTATCCCTAAAACATTAATGAGGAGCCCCTTGGTGAATGGCACATTCCTGCCTGCAATAAAGGAAGGCTGTGAGTACATTCAAAACTACCCCTGGGAACTCCTTAAGCCCGCAAAGAAACTCTTTGTCGAAACTGTTCCAAGAACACAGCTGTCTTTGTCTCAGACTCAAGTCCACTCTGCCCATCCTAAGAAAGCTACAAGAGAATCACTCCTCCTAAATAGGCATACAGGCTGGTAAGTGCATCTCAAAACTTGACGGCCACATTTGAAAACCATGCTAAAAATAAGGATTTAATTTTCATGATCTATGTTTTTAAATGATACTTTATTTAAACACTACAAGCTACAAGAATGAGCAGCCTTTTTTTCCCCCCAAAGCTTAACTGATACCTGATTAAAACTGTTACTATGATTACCATTTTACCTAGTAACACTTTATAGGATATATTCCCTGCAAGTCCAGATTAATCCATTACCTGAAATCATTAATCTTCTTTTACTATCACAGATAGTTTAGTGACCTTTTGAAAATAACTCAGACACCCATATACCGAGTTACCTTCTAGCAAACATATGCTGCTGCAACAGTGACAAATAGAAATGTGGAACAGGAAAGACACTTACTTTCTCCTCCATCTTCTTTTTCTCCTCACTAGATTTGTTTGAAAGTTGTTTCACAATTTCACTGAGTTGCAATTCCTTGCTCTCAGCTGCTGCAATCTTTCGCTCAAGCTCCTCGAGGTGGGATGCTGATCTTTCTGAAATGTGGGGTTGCAGTGGTGTGCTCTCATACTGTGGTTGCTTATGAAAAGAAATAAAATAATCACACAAATGAACACACACGCTACTGGCAAGTTGAACTGCAGAGCAGAAAACAGTCCTGCATTTTTTTAGCTGTCAGGAAGGGTGGGGTTTGATTTTTCGAGCGTTGAAATACGCAGCAACAGCATGTATTTCAGGAATCTGAAGCAAAAAGACAAAGAAGCTGGACACCTTTACACTCATAACAAATGCACAAGAACATTGCGTGGCCACCTTCCCCCTCAGATTTATGGAAGATGTCTGATCCCAAAATAAATCCATATAAATGCAGATAAAAAGCATTTTCAAAACAAATCACTGCCACTGTCTTATCATACCATCTCCTGGGAAGAAAAACACTTAAAAACTGCTACAAATATACTGAAGTGAGAGACATTTCAATCTCAAGACCCTCCTAAAGCAGAATATCAGTACTAATCAAAGCTTAGAGCTATCACTCCTGGGTGCAGGAACAAGCCTGAGACTCGAGAAACAGTCAGAAGGCAGGTCTCCTATCTTTTGTTCTGTATACCAAAACTTCCATCGTGGAGATGGAAGTCTCCCAGAGACAGACAAACACAAAATGGAAATTGGCTGCATGTGGGGCAAAAAAAGGGATGCATCCTATTAGGCCTTCAATTTCAAGATCCTTTTAATAACATAAATTGGTTATCGTTAAAAGTACAGTCTGTAAATTTCTTTAAGTAGTGGCATTTCTTCAGCAAAGTATTAAGAGATTAAAACCTTCATTAAACTAGATTTGCTTCTATAAATTCATCTTATAGAAGGCAAGCAGAAACCCAAATACAAATCAATCAGAAACCCAAATACATTATAAACTTCCAAGTTCCTTTAAATTATGAAAGAAGAATGCACCTGCTGCTTTATTTGAAGCTTAACATACTAAGATATGTGCACTAAAATTTCTCTGCTGTCACACAAACCACAGTCTCACCTGATGAACAACTGTGTTATTCCAAGAACACAAATAATGTCATGCTGAAGTACCCTAGCTGAGATCCTAGTGCAGTGTTTGTGAAAGAAAAAGATAAACATAATAAAAGAGGGACAGAAAAGCGATTTCTCTGCACATCTGCCTTTAACAATCCCTTGCTGGACTGCCTTTTAGATATGCCAAGGCCTGGAGATGGAATTTGTGTGCTGTAAGCAGCCACAGTCCTCAAACTGATCTGCATTTCTCAGTGAACCTTTGCTACCTCATTCTTATGCTACTTGATACCTATGCTAGGTAGATGAAAATTAGGACAAGTATACTCAAAATACCACCAGACATTCTGTTGCAGACTAAATGCTCCCTCGGAATACTAGCCCTTTTCAAGTGTCTTGTCAAAAGGTATTCCACCAGTCTGTTTGCCTTCTCATATCTCCTTCATCTATTCTATCCATAAAATCTAAGTATCCAGCCAGAAGGGCAGTACCTCCTCCTCTTCAGAAAACCTCTCATTAGTTATTTTCAGATATTCCTATCAAACTGATTTTCTCCTACTATCTCCTTGTAGGACTACTATACATGCATGCTGTTAAACTCTTAGAGTGTCACAGCTCCTCATTGCTATCTCATTTTTATCAGACTTCAAGTATGTACAAGATTTTAACACAACTTAGATTTCTGCAAATATAAGGTAAACTACAACACTTAGAAGGTCTTCTCTACACAATTTGCAGCTACACAATTACACAACCATCAATAATCACAAAAGCTCTACACTTTGGCCTGCAGAAAATTGTGAAAATGCTTTTAGGTGCCAGTTACTGGGCAGTGGAAAATTCTGCTGAAAGAAAAGTATTCATCCTACCTGTAAGTTAGTCAGGTACGGATCTTCACAGTTCACAAGATGGCTCAGTCTTGCATGTTGGGCTCGTATTTCATTCTCCCTTATCTTCTGATGTAAATTGTTAATTTGCTGATTTTGCCTGTAATACACAAATTTAATTTGAAAAAAAATAAAGGAATGGAACAGAGATTAAAAAACAGACAACTTAAGACTTATACTGAAGAACAATTAACATTAACATTTAACATTGAATACCATTTACAATGGTATTCAACTATCCAGGATCTACACTAGCAGTGGGCTTTTTCCCACTGCAGCCAGACTGCAACGGTAGAAATACGATTTGAAAACTCTATCCATTTTGTGTGGGTTGAGGGAGGCTTCTGTTGCCATCTGCTGCTAGGGTTATAAGTATAAGCAGGGAAAAGCATACAGAAACCAGAACAAAACCAGACAAAAATGGCACCTTCATTTCACTTGGACTTCTCCTGCTTGGCCCCTCTCTTTACCACAACTGACTTCTGACCAAAGTTGAAGAGATTTACAAATCAAGGGGAACAGAAAAAACTTTAAAAGGCCATTATATAAGATAGCCAGCACAGCTTCCCTGCAAGATCTTGCTTTTTGCTTTACTTAAGACTTTCTCAATCAACTGCTTTACCTAAGATGTACCTTCCCCTAGGGTAAAATACTGCACTGTGTGCTAAAACAAGTACAACAACTGCTTGGCCAGTGTACAGCAGAAACAGTATCAGGATTGTATCATTATTTAATTATAACACAAATCGTATCACTGTATAAATAATGACTGCATTTGAACTAGGCAGGATTTCAGGGCAAACACCTGCCAGGTCTCTGTCCCAGCCCAAGTCACAGCCCCACGAGGTGTGAAGTAACTCTCCATGGAGCAACAGGCACCTCAAAACCTGATCCCAGAGTGGGGCTGTAAGCACCCACCAGAAACACAGAGACCTTCTCGATAAACTTAAAACCAATTTTGTGCAGTCTGGTAATTTTCACTTTTCCTTCTTTTTTATCATAGGACGTATTTGCACATGCAAGCATGAAATTTTTTCTCTCAGAGTTTCACCTGTAAGCATGGAGCATGACTGGCTCTTTTGAAAACAATGATGCTGAACCTAGGTAATTAAACCCAATCTTAAAAGGAGTTAAACAGCAAATACAGGTTAACTTCAAGGGAAAAGATCTGCTTGTGCACACACTGGAAAAGCAAATCCTGTGAAGTGTACAGAAAAACATCAATCTCTTGCTTTTTTTAAAATTTGGAAGGGTTGTGTTTAGGAAGAGCATCTTGGAAACAGTAACATGCGTATACAGAATATGCATTATATAATCTATAAACTAACATGAAATATGTATTAGTTGAAAAGATGTCAACTGCAAATTTTTAAAAGCATGCCAAAACCCAATTGAAGGGACCATTTTAGCTACTCACATTCTTCTAGCTAGTCATCAGCCAACCGTACCCCTATTATTTGGTTTACAAGAGGAATATCACATTTTAAAAATGTTGACTATAGTAGAAATTACACAATTCTCAGCTGTCTGTGTTAAAGAAGACATGATGAAAACATGGCTTTCTTCTGTTTCCCTATTTTTATATCTATAAAGAACAGCAATGAATGAAAAACCAGTATAAGTTGCCATTTGTTGGTATCTTAGAACAATTTATTCAACATGAATGAATAAGGAGAGAGCAAGTGAATGTATTTATGTGACTCCATAGCAAGTCTTGAAATATTTTGTATCAGCACAGATGATTTTGAGGCTTCCCTGCTCCCTCTACTATCTAGACTGAACAAGCTTGCATGGACAGTGGAGCAAGGAGTATGCGACACTGGAAGACTGTGTACAGTTCTGGTTGTCATCTGTAAGATAGCACTACAAACAAAAAACTTCCAACTAATTTTGGAAGATTAGGTAAAGGAATATGATCTTAACATGCAAGATACCTTGTAAAAGCTCAAGATTTATATAATCCTATAAGAAAATATGAAGTCTTCATGACTTCTGTGCATGCCTGGTCACAGAGAACAAAATTATTTAGTATGAGTTATCCAAGCCTATGAACTGAAGCAAATTTTCATTCTTTATCATCTCCTTAATTCCTAGACAGATCTATTGAAATTTCATTGTTTTAAAATTATTTATGTGTTTTAAAATTGTTTATCCACTTGTCACACACCCCTTGAATGCACTATATGATTTTCTGTTTATGGCTGATTGTAATTTAGCAGTGCCTTCCATCCCAGGCAGGATTTCATGAGTCTGAACACTACAGCCTGGAGAATATGTTTTAAAATATTTTTGAACTACCAGTGTAGTTTCAACTATATCACCATATTTTCTTTCATAATCCTTACTCTACCTTACCAAATCCCTGTTGGAAAAAAGTGAGACAAATTAATCTGAGGTGAGACAGAACACAGAGTTTAACTACGTTTCTTCTTTTCACTCTGCAAAGCATGAAACTCTCCATCATTATATAATCTTGCCAACAAAACACACTCTAGTAATGTTTTAAGGCTGTGTAGACCCTACAACTTCTTCACATAACTGCCTCTATGAAAACAACATTAACCTTGTGGCACCCAGAAACAAGCATTTTGCTGCATAACCAGAGACCTTGAGCTTTATATAAAGGGAATTTAGAAAGTTCAATTGCTCTCAAAAACACAGGTTGCCTACCACAGAGGCACTGTTCCCCAGAAGCCTCCCTATTACCAACCTATCAGCCCAGCACTTTAAAAAAACCAAAACCAAATACAATCAGCCTTTAGCATTTAGGCGGCTTCCAAGTTTCTGTCAAGCTCCTCAACCTTTAGTGCTTCCAGAAGCCATCTGAGTACAAGTGGGCACAGGCTGTGTGGCCTGAGCTCAGGATATGGGGGAATCTGACAAGGATCTAGCCTTCAAACTTCAGTGCACAGAAACCAGACCCCAGCTCACAGATCCGGGTTCAGTGAAAGTACTGTACCTAGGTACTATGGAAACTGCTTTCCTCCACAGCATCCTAAATTTTTTCCCCTGTAGGTGAGTGAGAATTTTATGTTGACAGCAAAGGAAGTTACTGGTGTACTGTGTGACTGTCATGACACTTTTCATTTTCGATCAGTCCCTTTGTCTAAATGCAAAAACCACTATTTTACTTAAATTGTCTGTCTTGACACATCCCTTCCCTTACACTAAAATAGAAGAGAACAGGAGGCAATACTCTAATCCAAAGTCATCGATCAACCAAAGGGACTCATAGCTGAGAATTTTGTTAAAAAAGAAAAGAAATAAATGTTAAAAAATGAAAAGAAATCAGAAAAGGCAGGAATAGAACCCATCCTTTTGGAAGGGACATTTTAGTGTTCCTTATTTAAACTAATCTTCCAGAAAAAAAATGGCAATCAAAGGTGCATAAACTGTAAATATTCTATCCAACCAATTAGTACAAACATGAGACTAATAACACTTTTCAATAAACACTTTTGGCACATATCTTTCCAGCAGTCCCTCAAGGTGCAATATTATTTCCAGAAACTGGGGGTGGCAGTGCAGAAACAAACAGACAAAAAGAGAATCTAAACTCCTCTCATGGTAGGAAAAGACCACCTGGTACACAGAAGAGTGTTACAGTTACCCACGGAAGAGTTCTGCACTGAAGACATCTTGTCTTTTTCTTCAGGTATAATGATTTAAAGGTTGTTTTTTTTTTATCTTTAGAAGTGACCTGCTTGCTATATTTTCATAATATTTTTTTTTTAATTCACTGATACATTGGACTATGCCTTTTCACCCCCTTTTTTGAACCTCCAGCCGAAATTTATAAATAATCTGAGATCAAAACCTCCCTGTGCTGCTCACAGGTACATTGTTTCTGAGGGGGCTCAGCAAAAGTAACAGGTTACTCAACATACAAGACTCAAATGGTGGCTACGTGCTGCTCTATGGTCTCCTGAACCAGCTTTTATGTCCCCTTTCCTGTGTGTTAGCTATTTACATTCTAGTTAGATTATTTACGGAAAGCCCATCATTTTCACAATGTAATGACTTTGGCCTACTTCCAGGTCTTATAAACATGTATTTTGCTCCCTTTTCTTCCATTACCTTGAACAGTCTTTATTTTTGTAAACAAGATTTCAAGGCTTCAGCCATGTTTCACTACTTCAGATCAGTGATACTTTGTTAGGAAGGAAAAGTTAAAAACCTGTCATGGCAGATTGTACCATTCTCTTGCCTTTCCCAGAATTACCAACTATGACCCCTCCATGAAATCTTAACACTAGAGATTAGGCTATCAAAGATGCTGATTCTGTCTAAGTATTTCCTTGGTATTTAAGGAGAGTAGTATTCCTTTTCTATCTTTCTGCCTGCCACAAATACTTCAATTTGTAATCCTGTGACTCACAAAGCTGTCTAGAATTCAGAGGAAAACTTCTGATGCTACTTGACCCTAATTGAATCTATTGAAATGAGCAAAAAGAAAGTTAGAGCCATAACAATGAAGTATCAATGGGAAGAGGGGGGAGGTCTCTATTTTGATTCAATTGCAGTTCTGTCCTTTAGCTCAAACAATCCCCTTTGAAAACTCAAGTCAGCACAGAGAATGTGGGACAGCATAAAACAGCACTTAGCTCAATGTGCACAAGCCCGGACTGTCTTCAGAGATCAGCATTAACAAACTGTTTAATACAGAAACTGCTTCTCCTTAAGTCTCAAAAATATTTGTATGATATAACTGATATTCACAATTTTCTCATATTCACACAGGACAAGTGTGGACATATGCTTACACAGACCCTCACGTGTCCATTTGTTTGGAAATAAACCATATTTCTCGGATCTTGGACCAGCTCACCCATTCTCCATAAACCCATCTTACTCTTACTTACTTATCCCTTTCTTACTCTAACATGAAAGAGCATTTAGAAACCCACATCTGCCAGAGAAGCACTTTGCCCCCTAAATTTCTAAGCTATTCTTCTTAACTTTAATTTTTAAATCAGCACAGAACAAAGTCCTACATTTCAAGTCAAGGTAAGATCAGTCTCTTCAAACAACACTAGTAACTTCTTAAGAAAACAAATTACAATTGATGCTTACCTTCAAAAGCCACAAGTTAACAAGAATTTGCTGCCTTAGGTGAAAACATCTGAAAGATTTCTTCAGAATCAGGATACAAAATAAAATACAACATGGATCCCTCTGTATTACTGATAAAATTCATTCCATACTGCAGCTGAAGGTACCCTGCTTTGTTTTGTTGCTTAAGAAGCTGGATACAAATTTTTATATCCCTTTGTTTTAGAGGCATGATCTCTTGGGACCAGAAGTCCAAACGTGCAGAGTACTGATAGGGAAAGAGATCCTTAGTACACACAGTCCTAAAAACAATGTGAATACATTTTCCGGAATTCAGAAGATAACGCCAAAGAACACCAACATCAGCAAAGCTCATGAGAAAAGATCTCAAATTTCCTATGCAATAAAGTCTCATTTTTTTGTGAAAACGTTCTAAGTGAACCTTTCTTCCAGTCACAGCAGAGCTTACTATGAAGGGAAGATGGGACTATCTTTGGGAGTCAAGACACATCTCTGATCTGGATGGATTGCTTTTTCGTGGTATTTTCAAACGACTTTTCTGAATCGCATAAAATGAAATGTTTGCCTGACCCACATGACAGAAGCTAGTGCTGGAGCAAGGCAGGCAAGAGCACAGACAGCACTTTTGAGACTCTACTTTCTCAAAAGCCTTGGGCTACTTAGTCAAGGGGGTGAGGAATGAGGGGGTCACAGACACAAATGTCGCTTTGGAGAGAGGACTGCACTCTCCCTCCCACATTGGGAGCTCTTCAACTTCGGCAGTCTGCTAACAGGACAAAACCAAGAACAATTCTTGCACCTCTCCTGCAGTTCTCTGCCAAATACTAGAACTTCCTAAAAATATTTAAATCAACAGAATACGAAATGGTTTAGCACCAGTTCTATAGAGAAGTATCTGGGACTGCAGCTGACCAAAACTCCCCAATATTGTACCACAAAAAGCAAATCCCACACAACCACGGCCAGTGAGAGACAAGTGCTCAGCCTGAGGGAGGCCTCAATGGCCAGTTTGGACACTCCAGGGAAGATCAGCTCATCAGCTGGAGAGATCTCAAAGAATAACAAAAACTACCTGATTACTAGAAAACATTACTTAGATGTGGTCATTGTGATGCACAGAGAGAGAGAGAGAGAGAGAGAGAGAGAGAGACTCACATCTGACTCCAAGGAAGCTGAGCAGGAAAGAGAACTTCTTTATTTACACTACATGTCTATTTATAGAAATCTAACAATGAGCATGGATTGGACATTGATGGTAAGACCTCTTGACTCCATTGTTTCATCACAAGTCCGTCAATGCTCTCTTCCTCCAAAGAGGATTGCAAAACAATCATTGTTTAGAAGAGAGAGTGTGAGAAAGTGTAGAAAGAATCTCTCAACATCAGAAGGCCAGAACACAGGTGCAACACCTAGGAGGGAAGACTAAATCATATTATGAAAAGTTTTCTAATGTTTGAGCTAATCAATCACCAAACTGTCCAACCCAGAAAGTCTGGTAGAACACTTGGTATTGCAGATACCAATAGTGTAAGCATCTAGTGACAGCACCACTGCTTGCCTTCCCTAGGGCCTGGCAGTCATGTCCTCTCTAGCCCTACATCCTTTCATCATTGCCAAGATTTAGGTTATTAGATGAGAACTAATTTCATCAGTGTTACTAGCATCCATATATGACAAAGTGACCTTTTTAAAAAGCTAAAATAATTACTCTTTAACAAAACTTTCCCCAACATTTACCAGCTCAAGATATACAAAGTCTCATCCACATGTTACCTGGGTGATTGCTGATATTTGAAAAAGATAAACTTTTATTGGAAGCAAAGCACACTTTTATTAGGCAGCAAAGCACTCTGAGGAGGTTCCTTGCAGCCCTACTCCCTGCACGGGACTCCGTTATACACACATGCACTCACCACATGGGCGGTATAAAGCTTCAGGCTCCTCAAAAATGGCATCAAATTATCACTCAAGTGATATGCTGATGCTGCATATTTTAACAAGCCAATCAAAATTAAAAGAATTACGGCTTTATACTAGCATTAAAATGAGCACTATCAGAGCACATAGTTTGATGTCATCTACTGAAGTCAGGATGATTTGATACAAGACAAAGAAAAAATCTACTTCTCTTGTCTTAGTGAAAACATCTAAACCATAATTCAGATATGGATTTAAAGGGTAATGATTTAGCAACTGTTTTAAGAATGTGCATGTTGTAATGCTCTGAGGGATAACAGCTATTCACTAAAATTGTACATCCAAATCTACGTTTCCTTAAAAAGCTGTTCAAATGCTCTTATGCTGTCTGCAAGAGAACCCTGCATGCACAGTGTTATTCTCAGAAGCTTGTGTCATATGTCCACATATTTGGCATTTATTCACATACCTACTACATGCAGCCCCTGCCACACAAACTCTGCCAGGACCACACTAAAGTCATCTACAGTGGCAGGTCAGCCTCAAGAGACATTCAGCATTGCACCAAATACTAATTTCAGTGGTGTTACCATACTGAACAGAGGAGGAACATGAAGAATTAAAATGTGATGCTGTAATATTCTAAACCAATACAAACACTGTTGGCTCACTCTGGTGCTAAATATAATGCAGTGTTATATACTAAGCTGCCAAGGCAATGATATAATCCAATTATTTCGTACAGCAGGTGACAGACATTATAGTAATAAGTGCTACAGCAGCAGGTCTCCTCTTACAGACTAAATCCTTAAGTCCTCATTCATAGCATGTACCAACAAGTTCTTATGTGGAGAAAACACGAGACACACCTTTAAGAAGTGCCACACACAGAGCAGGCATGCTTCCTTACATCACATTTTCACTTTTTAGTCTTCCCTTTGTTTTCTAAAGAGTAGACTTAAAAAACATTTCAGGTTTCTATTTATTAAATTAGCAGTGACTCCTAGAGCAGTTTTAAAAAGCAAACCAAAACCACCTTTAAAACCATTCATTTATGCTGTGTACTACTTAAGTAAATGCTGAACAGACTATACAAAATATATAAATTTAATTTATCTATTACTAAATCTGCTGTTCAACAGTATGCAGATCAAAATCAAGGTACTTGTTCTATTCTTAGGCTCAAGTGGCTGTTTGGGATTTTAAAAACTTAAAAATGTTTGCATTTTTAGTGACACACCAAAGTATCCAAACATTAGGATTCACACTGTTAAGCATTAGTCCTTAAATGTTTTTGTAACTATTGGAAACTTACTTGAAACTATTCCTATGTGGTAGATTTCCAATGCAAAACAAGGAAATTTAATAATGTAATCTGGAAGGGCTGATTATCTTTGTGTGGAAAGAAGGGAAGCAGGCAGCATGTTTCACTTTTCTTCTGCTCTTCCTCCCTTTTTTAACAAGATAAAGGTACAACTGACTAAATATACTACCCTGTACAGAGCATCCATTTCCTACTTATCAACAGGTTTAAGCACTGCTATGCAGAACGAGGTGTGTGATGTTAATCTACTCCACTTCCTTGATAAGTGGGAACCAGTACAATTCCCAAGGAAAGAGTGTTTAACATCAAAAAAAAAGGTTAATGACTCTCTGGGTGAAAGGGAGGCTGGTGACAAAGGCAACAGGGAGGTGTTCCTGGTGTGCCTCTTTTCATCCAGCTGTTCTTGTACTTGCCAGCAGCAAACAGCTGGGTCTGTGCCAGCTGCTGTCCCGCTCCTCTGGCTACCAGGCATCTCTCCTGAGCTTCTGTCCCCTCAATTACCAGTCTGTAAATTCAGCATACAACTTAAGGAGACCACACCTTTTAAAACTCCATGAAAACCACATGCACAAAGGGCCTTCTCAGTAAACACCTACTACCTAATCTCAGTCAACAAATAACTTTCTTCTCCATTTTCTCAAAGCATAAATTCTGTAATTTAACTACCACCATGTTGAATGAACTACGCTTCAGCAACCTTTATGTTTTTAATTTTAGGTCACTATTCCCAAGGAAATTAAAACTCTGCAAAGAAGCTTAAATTAAGCTCAGGAAGACAAAGAGCTGGAATACTTAGGTTTACTCCCAAACACCACTCTGAAGCTCAGTGCAAGGCCTAGTGTTCCCATGTGTTAAATATCGGTAACACTGCATTTTCACTTAGTGCTGTTCTGCACCTTGAAGAAAGGTAGTTTTCATACGTAAGCCTTATTAAAACCCCATCTAATGAGAAATGTAACACTAGTGCTTATTAATGGAGTTCTATTTCGATGATTTTGCACAGCAGATATGTACCATTTTCTTCATGAGTGAAACCAAAAGTATTTTTATCACAGAAGACACTACGTCCTCTTAAAAAAATAAAAAATTTAAATAATCTGTTGTAAAAACTTTGTAAATATGCAACATCAATTTATATTAATCTTAAAAATACAAATCCATTGATGTTCCTATTTAATTTTAAAATACATTTTCAGGCAACAGAAATTCAATATTCAAAAAAGAGCCTGTTCTGTAATTTATTGTTACACTGCATTATTACAAATTACAATATTAACACCAAGTATCTACTTGAATATGTAACATCACTAAGTGGTCTGTTCCATTTCAATAGATTCCAAAATGTATTTTGCCTTTTCAGCTGAATGAAAAGAAATTATCTAAACTGACTTCTGCTGAGAAATACTGAAAGAACTGTATTCATTATCATTAAGTCATAGAAAACAAATTACTTGTACAAAAAAAGAACAAGCACACCATCAACTGGGTATCAAGAAATAGCTTTTCTTCCTCCGCATGGACAGTGTTAGGTAACATTAGCAGGCAGCCAGGTTACAAATAGTCACTTCAGAAACTTCTCCCTTGACTGTAAACACACTTTCAGCGTGAGAAGAGCAACACCAACTGCATTTTTTAGCTGCCCGTGTATAACAAGCCTTCATATAGAGTGCACATGATGACAAGCCCAGCAGAGGCACTGAAGACCACCCAGCCATCATGAGCAATGTAGTCACAAACACTGCTGACAGCTTGGGTCCCAGGAGATGGGCTGCAGGTTTGCTACTGCATTACCACTGACATAGCAAACCTGGAAAAAACCACTGTAATTTAGATGGCCTTTAAGCAGCTGATCAAAAGGCTCTGACAGAGGAGATGTAAACAACAGCTAAAGATGTTTCCATTTTAACTTATTACCCCCTTGGGAGATCACCACCTCCACAGGAGAGCTGGCAGAGTGGGATGGTGAGCCCACGCCTCAGCTCCCAACTGAGTCCCATCTTTGCTGCAGCAGTAGGTAAACACACACTAACATCCTACATCAAACTGGAGAACCCGATGCCAACTTCCATCGCTGAAATGCCACCACAGGTACTGGCCAGTGCTCAAGGACAGAAACACCTTCAACCACTGCAATTCCTCCTTCTGTTGCAATAGAGGAATGAACAGATCTTGCACAAGCATGATCCTCCTGGTATTAGAAACTTAACAGCAGTGAGTTGCTATTTAAGGCCCATTCAGATTGACAGCAATTTTAATAAGAAGTTATGTATTTATTTACATAAAGATTCTGGATTTAATTTTTTTTTATCTGAACATTTTGTATGAGGATTTGAATAGGATTTTACTGCTGAATAATACTACAAACGCCAGTTTCTCAAAGCTTTATCAACTGGCTTCAAATATATTGCATTTCTGTACTTGTGATGGAAAAGAAAATCAGCACAATGCAGCTGACCAATTTCTATCTTGCAAGTCACTTCCAAGACCTTACAAGCAGAAGGATATCCTATACAAACATGTAGCCCGGTAAGAAGCTAAGCGAGGAACCTGACAGCAGAAGCGGCTGTTGGGCTCACTGTTCCTTTTCCACTCCAGAGGCATTAAACCTCCTAAATACATTTCCAACTTTGTATAAGACTTTAGGCCAGCTGCCAGTCTTCTCTCTTAGCAAGATTAGCTCCAACATATTTGTGCATATATACTGGCTGGACTGAAACCTAACAACTTTATTGAGTAAATAGCTCTCCTGAAAGCCAGCTTTTACACTGCAGTTTTTACTTCATCTAATCTCATGAATGCAGCTGGGTACTTACCTATCAATCACAAACTCCTTCTGTCTTAGCAGCCCTTCTTTAATTTTCATTAGAGATTCCCAGTTGCTGGAGTCCTGATAGCTGGCAGCTGGGTAACTTGAACGAGATGTTCCAGGTGAAACCTGCATAAAATAATTGTAGGATTAGCCCCCAAAACACTGAAAGTAAATAATGTCCTACATTTTATGGCATTCACAAAGTGGTTTGCTCTTATGGAAACCTAAGGACTGTCTTGCAGTTTAATTCAGATTTGTTTTGTATAAAACAACTGCATTTATGAAGAAGTTTCTGGGGACAAATTTCAGTCCAGTGTCACAGATTTTATAATTCCTCTACTAAAAAATTCATAGCTCTGAAAGCAGTTCGGAATGAAAAGCTCATTTAGAATTAACTACATCATCAAGAGGAAGAACACAAAACGTTCATATCCTGCTGCAATCCTTGTAGCACTTCAAACAACAGGGCTTGGTAACTTCAGACTCACTGGTGACTGCAGGTAACAGTTGCCACTGCACCGTTCAACTCCCACCTGTAACGTCGGTGTACAAAGAGAGAAATTTCCCTTGATATGTGTGCACTTAAAATACAGAATATGGGAATATAATTCTGGCTAAATTTTAAGAGAATAAAGCTTTCACAAGTAACAGGTTTCAGGCTATTAATTTTCACAAAAGCCAGGCTTCATGTCTTGCAACAAACTGAGGGCAACAACTGAACTGAATATGAGCCAACAACATAATGGTTTGGAAGAAAAGCAGAAAAAACTAACTGGGACATTTAATCAAGAAAGCATTTATTACAAATTTATTACAAATGTTTGCATCAGAAATTCACATAAGGGAAGGTTTAAACTAGAGCTTCTGAGATCAAATTGAGGGATCCCATCATCAGCTGCCATGAAGTATCATTTAATTTTTCACCACTTTTTTAATTACTGAAAGAAGATTACTCTTTTTATTATCTGAGAGGCATCCTGGACAATGCTGTCTTTCTATGTTTTTGAAAAAGGGCAGAAGGAAAAAAAGTGAAAACATGGTTATTAAAAAAAAAAGACTTCAGGCTATTTTTTCTTTTATAGTTCCACTATGTTTTCAATTTGATCTGAAATTACAACAAACTGTATTAAGACCAAGACATATGATCAAAAATTAAAGTAACTTAAACAATTGCCAAGCACTCCATGTTTCTGGTCAAAGTTATACTGTGAATTATAACACTAAATGGAAAGAATTCATTGCTTAAACCCCAAGTCCACGAAGTACTAAAGTCAGGAGCCAATTCCTCACAACTATAAACCCTTCTCTAAGTTTAAAAAGTATTTCTTCCCGTTCAGTCTAGTTCAGGTCAATCCCTAGTTTGCCCACTGATACATTTCTGCATATTTATTCTCTTTTAATTTATAACCTAAAACCAGATAGGATGACAAGACTCACGTTTCCTAAAAATCTTTCAAGACTGTTACACCCCCTTTTCCTCCAAGTCCAATTTATCTGCTTCAGGGAATATTTCTTTTGCTTAACAAACTGGATAGTTTCAATAGTAAGATCAGTTATGGATGATTAAAAAAGCAAACTAACAAAAACCAACCATAGAAACCATCAACAGTTCCACATTAAATACTGCATGCCAATTAAAAACAAAATCTAAACTGGTGATGTAATTTGTTTTGTTTTATTTTGGGCAATGAGCTAATAAAACTCAGGAAAGATACCTAGTCATGGTTCTTCCTGTGAGTAACACATATGTAGAGTCTCAATGGCTTAAGGAATCTAAAGTTTATTTTGCCTGAGTTGCTCCATTCAAACCACATCACGTCAAAGTCATCTTTGGGGCTTATAGAATACCTTGAGATTGTCACATACTGTTCTGTATTAGTTATACATATGACTGGTTGAATTGAGAGGCACCAGCACAAATGTATTCCAGTGAAACTCTCTCTTAGTGATCCATGCCATGTCACGCAGTACAAAGTGACAACGTCAGCAACTATCACTTTGTGTTATGAATTTTTTCCTTTGCTTTTCCCACTACAGTGCTGATGAATACTTTCCTACATCCACCTCAATGCCATGACACTACTGTCAAAAAAGAAGAAACAGTCCTTATTGCAGCTGGGATTAGATCTTTACTCTTCAGAATCAGAACTTCTTTCTTTACTCAAGAGAAAACTCAGAAACATTTGACATAATGAATATGAAATATATTATAAAGCCAAATAAATTTATTGAGTGTGATGAATTTTGTCTTTAAGACTGAACTCTAAAAATGAAGAGATTGAAGACAACAATTTAAATACAAATCTATCTTAAGTGAAGACATTCTGGAAGTCACTGGTGGTTTCTCTAGGAGAATTCTTCAATGCAAACCCCTTATTTCAATCTAGCACCTCTGCAAACAATAATTTGCACTGAAGTTGGAAAAAACCCCTTCAAATCTGGTACAGTAAGTAATTACATAAATAAATTAAATATTGTAGCTGCTGAAAAGCAATGCAATGAGTTTTGCAAAGTCAAGAACAGAGTAATATTTTATGAATTATATGTAAACAATAGTGTGTTAGTTTGGGATTTTTATTAAATCTAAAACATAAGTCCTCCATAGATGACTCACTGAGATGCTTTAACTTTGGAATATACCCAATCCTATGGAGTGTATACACGCTGTATACACATATGTAACAACAAATAAAATATTACTTTGTATTGTAACTGTGTGCTTCAATTTTTCACTCTGAACAAATGAAAACAGAAACAAAAATGTTTGATTCTGATATAATGTTTCATCCAATTAAAAAAAAATATACTAAAAATACTTAGCACTTCCCAAAATAACAAGACACTTCACCCATTTAAGAGCACATGCTGTTGACTACTACAACAGCTTTCCAGCTGCTTTGAATTGTGTGGTAACACACAGGCAGTCTGCTTACGTTTGAGTATCTTGTCTCCTTAAGGATATCAAACTAAATAGTGAGACCAGATACACTTCCAGGAGTCATATTTAGAAAGCATCCACAACTCCAAGCCCTTAACTTGAATCGTTCACAACTACAAAACAAAATACCATCTGGAAAGACACAGCATTCTTTTCTATCTGTCCTACAAAATACAACTATTTTTGTCACCTGGCACCTCTTCTGAGAATATCAGTCTTGTCCTGAGAACATGTGCTTAGTTAGAACAGTATCCTTTGCACAGTGACATCCAAAGGTCCACACTAGCTTGTTTTGTGACAAAGGCTTGGCAAAATTTCAAGTCACTGCTGAGGCAAAGTCAGCTGCTGGGGGAAAAAAAAAAAAAAAATCTTTGCCATACTAACCTAGATGCAAATACTTACTGCTGGGACAGAAATTGCTGACTGATAATTTCATGCTTATTATCAGTGGAAAAACAATTTTTCTGTGGATGGAGTATAACAACATTTAGATAACTAAGGTCAAATATGGCCCGGTTTTTAACTGCGCTAATTAAAAATATCTTCTCAAGCACAGCCATAGTTTCTGCCTGAAGCAGATCACTGTCTCAGCACACAGAGTAGCCCAGCATTTCATGTGTAACACACTGTATCATGTCAGATTATATAATTTCCTACATTATGAAGTAAAGGTGAAGTTGAAAAATATCAATGTAATACTTAATCTCAAAAAAAAAACCCTAATAGATTTGAAAGGGTGTTTTCATGAAAGCTGCAGCTTAAATTAGTGCTTAATTTAGTGCTGTCCATACTTAACTGTAAATTTTCACAGTCTACTACCAACTAGTAGAGTACCAAGAATTATGCCAGGTGAGCGATCCCTTCGGGACAGCTGCTTACACTGACTGCCCTACACTATCATAAACTCCTGTCCATAGGGATTATTCTTTTCTTGCTGCATTTACAGGCATTGCTCAACAGAAAGAGAATTCCTTGCATCCACAGCTAATCCATGGTAGAGAATCAATACAAACAATGTTAGCAGGAGGTAAGGATTCTTTTTTGACTGACAGTTGAGGAATCAAATATGGATGACCCCTCAGGCTGTGCCTCAGGGACGTCACTGTATGGATAATGTAGGAGAAAGAAGAGGTGAATGTGGCAGCAGCAAGCCCAAGTGCACTCTTGTCACAGAGTTCCCTCCTGCCTATGGGTCACTTGTGATGGGAAAAGGTTTAAATCTGCACAGGCAGAGCAGCAGTCATTGAGGAGCTCTGTAACTACTCCCCACTGGGTAAGGAAAAACGATCTACCCTTCCCTTCCACCCCACACAGATTTCTTCCTAACATCAGGCCAAGCATTTCAGCTCAGAACAGCTCCCACACAATCTCAAAAGATCGTTCATCCTTTTGCAGGTGAAACATGACAGGGATGGTGACTCTCATGCAGGAAAAGCAATAGAAGGCTGCAAGCATGTTGAATAAGGTCCTAATTTTAAGGAATGATTTATACAGAAAGGCTGTGCTCTGCAGAAATGCACTAGAAAAACAGCTACAAAACTGAATCCTTCACAAATCTTAACACATTCTGAGCTAGGTAGAAACAACACCACAGACAAGAATTCCTAAATTGCGGTATCTGTATCTCACCACCACCTACCTACTGCTCTAACCTGCTCCATCTTTGCTTTTTAGGGAAGATAGTGATTCTGCTCAGCAGGATATAATCACTACAATTCTTGGCAAGCAACACCTAGGCTGTATCACATTTTGCCTATGCTTTCACAAATTTCCAGCAGTTACAGGGGAAAGAACATCCAATCATGCCCTTGCACTTTTATTCCAGCCATGGTATATGTAGTTTTCTTTGGGGAATTTCTTTGATGTGGAAAACATCATTAAAATCAAAACTGAAACACCATTAAATGGTGAGGTACTCAGAAATACAGGTGTATTGTAGAGAGGTTAGCATTGCCAACAGCAAAATAAAAATCAATAAGTCTTGGAAAAAAATCCCAAACACATACTTTATACGGACATGCAGCCTGCAAAGTAGTTAATATAAGAGAGACCAAAAATAACAAGGAAAATACACTTGACAGGAGTTGACAATTTAACCTGCCTGAAAATCAGCTTAATCCAAGTCAGGATTGCCTGTATATGGGATGTTAGGTTAAAGAAAAAGGGGATGAGGGAAAGGATAAAGCAGTGACTTTAAGCAGGTCTGGCATAAACCCAGTTGCAAGAGTATGCCTGGTAGTACAATGCAAGGAACCAGACAGTCACTGGAACAGTAAAACGTGTCCAAAGAAGAGAATCTTTCATGACTAGAAACCTTAGAAAGAGTGATTTATGATAAAGAGCTAAATATCATAAAGGCTGAAGAGACATGAAATCAGAGAGCAAATACCTTGTTTCCTACATTGAGAGTCCATGTAAACTAAGACGGATGGAATGAAAATTGAGATATGGAAATCTGGGGTAAGAGTATCAGCAGAAAACAAACAAAAACCCTTTAAACCAACTAAAGAGATGGAGAAAAGTAGCAAAAGCATATCACAAACAAGATACAAATTTTAAGATTTTAGAGTCTGCACTGGAAGAAATTTAGGAATTGAAGGGCAAGTCAGTTCTTACTTGATGACACATCAGGATCTGCTTTGAGTTAGGGTTAAATTGTGTATTCATGTGACTAATGATACTAACTACCTTACACCATGAGCAGAATAATCACAGTTAGGCACTAACCTAGAAAAGAATTCAAGAATCAAAATTCATTTTAAAAGGGGTTACCTCAAAGATATATAGTCAGAACTGCATAGATGCTACATCTGTTGTATGACCTTTCAAAGCTTTTCCAATAAAATTTAAAATGCTAATGCTGCTTACAGACACCACCACTATCATCATAAACTTAGAGAAAAGTGTAAAGCTTTTAAAATGGAGAAGAATAAACAGTAACAGCATTCACATGCCTCCTAAAGGCGGTGCTCCCTCTAGTCATTACACTTTTATTAGCACATTTGTTCCAACTTCCTTCACAAATGAAATCCCCATTGCACACAGAGCAACAGACTTAATTCAGACCTCACAGATTTGACTCTCATAAGCCTGGGGGGAATGTGATGGTCATGCAAGTTACTGTTATTTGTATATTTACTTCTTCCCCAACATTGTTTATACTGCAGCTGAGGCTTCTGAATTTCATCAAGGTCAGGTCTGATAATCACAACAAGGGAGGAAGACATGGTCCCTTTGCACAACAGCTTACAAATGAGTTAAGAGCAAAGCACAGCAAGTACATGGTTGCTGGGATACGACAAGAGATGGGAGAAAACAAAGGCTAAGGTCAGGTAGCTATTCACCATGGAAGAAAACAAATTTAAATCAATAAAAAACAAGGAGAGATTTTTTTACTAATGGCATAGTTACAGGGTTTTGATAGCAACCGCATGATCACTTAAACGTGGCATAAAGGTACACTGCTATCAAAGGGAGGGAGCCTGTTCTCCTGCCTCTTCTCACCACTTCAAACATTCATACCTTTCAGCTCCCTCCTAACAGCCCCAGTCCTCTCCTCTTCCCTTCATCCCACACACGAAGGTTATTTGCATCTCAGTCAGACTCTTATCAGATTCATTGCACAAGGCCATGTGAAATCTAGCACTGGCACACACTCTTAAGTGGGAAAGCAGTGTACAAGACAACACATTTTGCAGTGGCACAGCTTTGTGCTGGATTAGTATGAACATGACCACAAGCTGAATTATCTCAACTCCAGGCATTGCCGAACCCTTCCAAAGTATCAGTGTATAGACTGAGTATTTTCTAAGCTTCTGAAAAAAATCCTATTATGCAATTGCTATGACATTGTTAAGTTACTGGCCAAGACCTGTTTTTTAGATAAGCAATCAGTTCAAGAAAAGGAACTTGCACATGAAGATGGCATAACAGAATAAACCAAAAACCTCCCGCACCTTATTATTTTGCAAAGTAGTCCTGCGTGTGTTGGCTCTATGAATTATGATAGCACACAGAGGACCAGCAGCACAGACCTAGTCTACTGACAGAGACTGCATGTGTTCAGGATCTGCATTCAGCAGAGGATCCTGAATAAAGCAGAAATATAGCAGGGGATTTGTAAGGGAAAGGAACTGGAATTCTGGTCACCGCTTAACTGGAAAGGTTTTGTTCCTTCTAGCATCCCTGATGGTACTGTGCAAAAGCCTCCAACAACAAGGAAGTCCTCCTAGAAGAGGCTGCAGCCACTCAGCAGTCCTCCCTGACACTCTCATCTCTGTCCCTTAAGCTCCTGTGTTCCTGCAGGCTGAAAGCAGCACTCCTGGAGCTGCACACAGGATAATGATCCACCCTCTTCTGCTTATCTTCCTCTGAACAACCACACTTCGCTTGCTTTTGTGTGTTGTTATAACATTCCTTCATAGTCCATGCAACACCAATATTATTTTTGTCATAAATCCTTTCCATTTATATTCTGGCAAATGTTATGAACACAAAACACTTCTAGGTGCCACTTAATACGACGCTAAAAGCAACCGGGCCTGGAATTTTCCACTGATAACAACTGGGTCTTTCCTAAGTATAGAAACACTTGTTTTATTAAGTGTTCATTTTATCTTCCCACTGCACTGAAATTCAAATGTTCTTTACTATAAAAAAAATTTAAACATCTGGAGATGAAGGGGAGCTTCCACAAGAACAATTTTTTTTTTCTTTAAAGATTTTAGTTGAAGTTTTACTGTTAAATTCATTGTTTCTTTTTGTTTCTTATTCTGTCCTGGAAAGCAAAGTGATTGTAGTTATTAAATAAAGACCATTGTTTTATGTGTTGCATAAATATAGGACGCTATTCACTACAAAAAATTATGAACGGTACAAGTAAGACAAATAGCTTAGAAAAAGGAATAGTTGGGAAAAATCAAAAATTAATTTAATGTGAAGCAGGGGCATACATTTGGGGAAAAGTGACGCTCTGCAATTTCTTTATCAAGGGTCTTGATTTTTCAAATGGAAGTTGTTGAGATTCTGTGAAGGGTGTTGGCCCCTAAACCAGAAAACAGCCTCTCCTTTCCTGCGTTCCATTTGCTTTAGTTTTTCATGACTTTACAAGAAACATGAGCCATGTGTGTAATACTCAGCACAATTAACTGAAATTTAAAAGAAACAAAACAAATCTCACATAAATAAAGCAGAAACATTCAGAATATTTATATTAGAACAATTCCAAGTATTTCCATAAACTCAAGAAAGTACATTTTATTTCAAAACAATAATCCCGAACTGGTGTCTGTGAGCACTTGCAGAAAGAATGGAGTGAATATGTGCACTTCAAATTTTAGAGATGCAACTTCTGCACATGTTATAGCTGCTGGGGAAGGAATGATTAAATAATACACTCTTTTCCACTTGCTTTTAGGCTGATAAAATTGTTAGCAGTAACAAACTTATCCCCTCCCACACACCTTTGTTCTTCTCCAGCTCACATTACCACGAACAGAGATTTAAAAAACAAGGAAAAAAAACCAAGGGTACTCTGTAAACAGTGGCAAAGTGGGGAATTTAGTAAAGCTGCCTTAGTGAGGATTTGAAGTCTGAACCAAGTTCTCTACTAAAACAGTCTCGTGCAGAGTTTGTAAAATTTGTGACCATCAGAGCACCGCACAATGTGAGTACAGTATTCATTTACATTTACTGGTGACTACCTTGACAAACTTCCATGGATGGGAAAATTAGGGGCGTACTCATGTTTTCTGTCTCAACTCTAGGAATTCTTCCCAGAAGAAACTAGCTCTTTCAGCCACAGCAAATCAAGCAGAACAGCACATGGACATACTGTGAAGATTAAATTGCTCCAAGCAGGGATTCCTCCACCATCCCTGTACAGCATCACATATATGATATATCATCATGTAGACATTTCAGTTACTTGTCCTAGAACTTGGTAAAATAAAAAAAAATTTTTAAAAAAATATATATATTTTTTTAACTCTCAAGGACACACCATGTACTTGCATGACTCTCTGAATTTCAGATGCATTTACAGAAGCTCTGCACCTCTGGCAAATCAGATCCTGGAATCTCAAAGTCCTATCTTTGAAAATTCTATCCTGAAACTTCTGCATCACTGATAAACAGAAGAAATGTTGTTAATTTAGCACTGAACTGTGTGTGAAAGCAGCAACCACACAACCATGGAAGGTAGTCACATAATTTGTGCGTGGAGTAAGTGACGGATATTTGAACTGTTTGGCTTCAATCCAGATTGAACCTTTTCCACTTGAGTTTATGAGGGGTACTTGAAACACACTTGTCTCTAGCAAAAGCAGCCATATGATGTAAGGGTGCATCCAAACATCCGTGTCAGTGTGTGAAGGTGTTTACCTTTCTTATAAGATAAACTCAGGGGGAGCCCTAGCACCTTCTTTATATAGGCAGAAAGGGTAGAAGTTCACACTAAAAAATAAATATCACTTTCTTCACCAGCAATTAGTACTTGTCACTTATAAGACTCCAAGCTTCTGACCAAGAAACTACACTTATTCTCATTCTACAAGAATGAGAGAGACAAGAACAAAGACAATTTGTATCTTCAAAGAGCACCAAAACACAGCAGATTCTCTGGTGTGGAAACCATTTTGTAAGCAAAATACTGGTTTTAACAGACACAAATGAGATTGTCTCTGTCCAAAGAAAAATAAATATGTGTTGATTGAAGGAGGCTCATTTAGAAGGTGGGAGAATTCATGTTTCAGAATGAACTACGTTTGTTTTCATTTTCTAATTCACAGAGATGTCAATAATAATGTTATACCATGTACTGACATAACCAATTGATACAGAGGACTGTATTTCAAAACCATAGAACTAATTAATTTTCAATAAAGGCCACAAAAAGAGGAAAGCAAATAGTTTCTTCTATAAGAACCGAGTGATAAAAGCAGGAATAAAGCTCTCCACATCACCTCAGTGGTCAGAAAGCTACAGACAAAACAATCTATGAGACAACACTTGACAAAGCTTCCATGCTCCAGTGACTGACAACAGAACTTCCATGAGAAAGCAGCTGCCTGAAACAGAATACATAACCAGAAAATATCTGCAAGACCAGGAAATCTCTTCTTGCTACTCAGAGCTGGTCTGAACCAAGGAGTAGAGCCACCTTTTAATTTGGCACATTCTGCAACAAATAAAGAAAAATATGAGTTTTGTACCTCAGATTCTCAGGTAATAAAATTCAGGATCCTAATTTTCTGGGGTCCTTTTTCCCTACCAAAGTAATTCTGAATCAGCACTCTACTTTCAAAGAGGGAAAAGACATTCTGCTACTTAAATAAACTTCAGTGATTTCTAATGAAGTAAAAAAAACCCCTTTAGTGTTTTAGCTATGAATTGCATGAAACAAAGACACAAAGCAATAGAAAGCTGACACTCACCATGGGAATTAGTCTTATTTATAATCACTCAATAGAGGCAAGGGGGAAAAACCCCCCAAACTTCAGAGCAATGGACAGAAGTGAAGAAAAGACACATGCCATTCTGACACACACCATTCTGCAACACCAAGCATGAGAAAGGTGTTTCTGACTCCCACATCTCAAAGTAGAGCCATGTGAAAATTGTGAAAACTCGTTAAGAGCCTGATTTATGCCATCTCTATGTTGATCTGAATTAAGATCCCTGTGAGGCAAGATGTTGATGCCACTGGTCTACCTGCTGCCCCTCCACACTACCTGAGGGTGATCACTGCAATAATTTGCACAAGAGAATCTTTCAGCTTCTAAATGATGCCAAAACATTCATCATTTGGGCAGTATTTATACATTTCTGATAGGACAACTTTCAGCTGAAGATAGGTAGCAGCAAAAGCTAAAGCCCAATAATTTCTCCTCAATTCTGCAGTTACGCTTTCAAGTGGAGATAATCCAGCACCACCACTTGCCAACTGAAACATGGTCTTCCAACTTTATCTCTCCTTCATGTGCCTTTGTCCCGCTGTTCATCTATCACTCACAACATGTCAAATAACACAACTAATCTCTGTGTTTCCCAGAACAGTTTATCTGAAAGACACTCAACACAGTTTCTTAGGTATAAGGATCTCAGCACACCACCTAAAGCACATTGTTCAGCTTAACCAATTGCAGACACCAGTAAACACTAAAATACAGTGTTCCCAGGCATTTCATAGAAATAAAGAACCTTCACTGTAATGAGGATTACTGAATTTCCTATCTTGTCTCATGTTGCTATTTTGAAGACACTTGGCATCATCGAAGATAACTGCTACTAGTAAATTATTTGACCTTCGTTAACCTACTAAAAAGGTAAACTTCATTGCTGTGAAAGCCCCCAGGTATTTACAAGAACACAGCTTTTTGTGCTGTCAATACTTTGTTGCAAAATAAATCACCTACAGGGGTCAAGTCTGTGCTAATTGTATTGTCTCCACATGAAATAAGCGGGATTTGGGAAGAGGAAGGACACAATCCATTTTCAGAGCAAGAGCCAGGCAAAGCTTCTTGTTTCCCTTCTCTTCTAACACTGGGTCAAAGCATCAAAGACAATAAACAGGCGTGACACACTTCTGCACCCTGAGATCTACTTTAATGGTTTCAGGTTTGTGCCAGCAACAGCAACTGAAACGAAAACATTCAAGATGACCTTTCAAAAAATGTCTTTGGTCAGTAACAAATCAGATGACTAGTACGACCAGAGCATTCACCATTCCCAAAAAGAGAAATATTTCAGACCAAGTACTCTATTAATTTATTTTGTACTTTTTTTCTTAATCACTTTGCAATGGTATGCTTTACAAGCTGCTGCCTCAAAGTAATTTCATCTTGTTTGTAAAGAGAAAAACTTGTGAAGATCAAACTAATTTAATGTCTGTCCAATGGTTAGGAAAAGTAAATATGTCTTGTCTCAGAGGAGAATAACATGATGCAAAGCCTAGATTTCTCAGCAGAGCTGTTTTCTATAACACTACCGAAGACCATAGGTGTCACTATACAAAAGCAGGAACATCTTTAGCCTCAGAAAGGCAACTTCCTCCACATAAATCTAGAAGATATTAAGATTCCAGATGTGAGTGAGATTCACTGAAGTCAGATAATCATTAAAGGAGACAGGTAAAACGTGTAAGCAAATTTGATAAGTCTATCAAATTCAAGTAAAAAACCTTAAATGCATTTAAAAAGTTATTATCTCTCAATTGATTAGGCTGTTGCCTTATCTGGTGTGATTCTGGAATGCTATTCACATCAACACTGGAAATACTGATTTTTCTGTACTTTTGAAAGAAGGAAAAGCTCCCATTTCCCTTTAGGGTGCATTAGGCTCGCAGCACAAATGTAACTTAAGGATACATTAGCTTCTTTCTTTTAGAGAACAGTAAGAAGAGTACTGTAAGCCACGTCGGCTAATTACCTGGAGGGCTACAAGCAATTACGCATTGCAGAATTAGGCCAGAAAACTACTGGTTACAAAAAGGAAAGATCTCATTTTAGAGTTCAGCTTTAATATCAAACTCTGCTACTCTGTCCCACATAGACACAAATTAATGCACATTTGTGGGAGCATTCATTCTGCCTTCTGAGTGTTTTTCGTTACTGTTAAACCAAACATGCCAACACAAGGACTTCTGCTGTGTGAGATCAGAGGCACTTTTGCAGTGTGAGAGGAAACTGCAGCAGCATCATGAAACAACTCACTAACTGGAGTTCTCAGACTTATTGCTGAATTTCTTTACCTGTATATTACAAATAATTGGACTTTGGTCGCAGTCAATTTCTATATAGAGTCATGATTATCAGTGGACTAGATAGTGACACCTCAAACTCTTTACAGATTATAGAGGTGGCTAATGTCTACAGCTGGAATTTTGAAAACTAGCACAAGAAAGGCAAAAATCATCCAGGAAATTATTACCAATGTGAATAAAAGTCTTAAATTATTATTTAAATAAAGGAGCCAGTATGCTGAAGTACAACACGTCTCTTTTTAGACAATATCCCAAACATCAACCGGATCTTTAAATAATTTCTGAGAAGAAACATGTTCTAGTGGTAGATTCCTAATCCCCCTGGAGAAAGCCAAGATCATCTCCATTTAAGGTCAGGCAGGCAACAGCTGCACATTTTTGTTCCCCAGAACAAAATGCAGCAGACCAAAACGTCCAACACAGATTCCTTTTCTAAAGCTTTTCCTTTCTGATATCCACGGGTGTCTGGACCTGTTCACCCAGGAGTGAATGAAAACAGTACAATGACGTGCTCATATATTGTGTCTGTAATTGTCAGATTTGACATGTCCCATCTGCCTCAGAACTCCATCAAAACCTCCATGAGTTACACGAGGGAATGATAACTAACCTGAACCAGAAAAATATTCGCAAGAGACTGTTCCTAAACAAGCTTGTTTTCAGAGAAACATCAATACAAGACCTACAACACTCATGTGGTCTGAACTTGTACATGTTGTTGTTATTTGGCAAATACCTTTTCCATCTTAAAATTCTTATCAGAGTTGACATTTAGAGAAAACTTGTATTATGTTTCTGATGAAATCCTAGTATTTTTTCAGTGCCTTAATTTGTATATTTAAGTATCACTCCTTAAAATGGAGAGCAAGCTATAACTGTGTCAGCAGCTCACAAATAAAACCAAGTTCTCTTAAGGTATCTCATTTCTAAAAAGCTCCAATTAATTAACAAAAAGAGCCAAGAATTTGGAGTAGTGTAAGTAAATAATGACAATTTTGCATTGATTTGGTAAAAGGGAGGAATGGCATTGCAGCTGTTGCAATGCTGGGTATTGGACTTCATAACAAAATATAGAGGGTGAAATTTCAATAGTACAAGTTTAATAAAAAAGCAAACAATCCAATGCTAGCACTTTTCTTGGATGACAGCATACAATAAAAACACGAAACTTTCCTCATAAAAAAGCCAAATACAGTTTGCTAGACTGTGAGAGATTTATAATGTTAATAGTGTCATTATAAGTAAATTATGAAACACTTTGTGCCAGTAAAGAACCATCACTTCTCACTGTGAAGATATTCAATTAACTTTCAACTGAAATACGTGACCTCAGACTTCCTGGGTTTTATACTAAAGGACAACTGAAAGCAGGAAGATTTATTATACTAAAACCAAGCTGCTAACTTCAACTGTGACATAACCAATTTAAAGAAGATCACATTTACAAAAATAAAAACAAAGCTCAATTTGCAACAGGGTTGTACATCACCCCCAAAGGCGTTCTGTCTCTGGTTTGAATGATGTACTGCAGCAGGGCTTCCAGGGAACAAAAAAGCCAAACTAAACCAAAAAAGCCCCACCCTATCTGGGATCCTGCTTAAAGCTAAGCACTCATCTATGCTAAACAATTATTGTCAAAATTGAATCTGTAAGTGTTCAGAGTTAGGCTGAGCTTCTGTATTTTGCCTGCAATTTCCAAATCAGGAAAAGGCACATGCTGTCAGTTGCATCCACACAGAAAGCCTGATACTGGATGCTCTCACTTGACAGCTTAATCCTTTCGCATCCAGTAAATCCTTCACTTCCCCAATGCACAAAACCTACTCTGTATATGCACTAGGTTGTCACTTCTCAACACAGGAAAGTATACATAAGATAACCTGTAAAGTAGCATCAAGCTGCTACTCCTATCCAAAAAAGGAGAAAGGGTTCTCAAAAATTCACTTAAATAGTTTCCAGCCACAGAAAGTGGGAGGGGAAGAAAAAACGTGGAAGTGTGTTTTAAAGGAAAGATAAATACTTTAAAATATATAGTAATGATATATTTCAGAGACAAACTTATACATGCCAGATTTGCAAAAAAAAAAAAAATCCTCTAACCCACCCATTAAAGGTTGGGAAAGACTTGAAACACAGAAAAGTTATTTCAGTTTAAGCACTATGAGAAGAAAGATGATATTGGGAAGCATTCATCATACTCTATAAACAGAATACCAGCTATGTAACAGAAAAATCAAAATTATATATATTGGAAGGGTAGTTTAAAAAAAAAACAACCTTGGACAAAAGAAAATAATTCCAAGTCAAATACCCACAAGAAATATGTCAGCCCTCACTATTTAGGTATTTTTAATGAAGAAGGAACATCGCTGTAGCAAAAGTAACACATCCAAAGCAGCTCCCTGAGTAAGTTCCCATTTAAGTTCCTGTTTAAAACAGGCAGGGTGTCAGGGAGCAGCTACCCCACTGAAGCATGCAGCTTCCCAGATTCCCTCATCCTGTGATTGAGCAGGTGGTCTCCCTGCCACAGAGTTCCTTTCACAAAAGGAAAGGCGCTGCCCAGGTTTAATACATTACTGCTGGGAAGAACAAGTTTAGAGGAGCCACTGCCTGTGTCACAAGTCAAATGGGACCAATCAACTTGTGAGCTGCTGAATGACACCCTGAATCCTGCCTCTGAAACTTGCGTTATTTTTTTCCTCTCAGCCTACTTCAATTGTTTCCACAACTTGGTCACAGACTCGGACAAGTTGCCAGAGATCTCCAGGCACATCCCACAGCCCGGAGCAAGCTCCTCTGTGCTTCACTAAGTCACACCAGGGGTAAGGAACCTCTCTTCTGTGTAATCTTTTAATTCTTGCAGGAAGGCATGCTGTAGCTGCACTTTTCTACAAAAAACTCCTCTGCTCAAATTAACAACTAGTTTTAACTGTTTATCAAAAATATGTAAATACGGGCATTATAGCTCTGAGTCAAAGATATACTGCTGTGTAGGCAGTCTTTCAGCAACAGTAAAGGCAACATAATTTCCTATATGCTCATGGGACACCAGCTGTCCTTTGGTAGATATTTTTTACAGGTGGTACTGCACAAGAAGGTGAGAAGGTTTCATCATGTTTCTCACACCTTTGTCTTTCCTTTTCATACAAATACCTTTTGCTTGTTTTTCCTTTTGTCTGTTTGGTTTTGGTTTTAATTCAAAATCTACAAAGAGTATAATTCTCTTAAAGTTTCATAGAGGCATTCTTTTTCCCAAAGCTGCCTATTCACAGACCAGCAAGGGTAAAGAAGATCTTTCACCATTAACTCTGTAAAACATTTTTCTGATCTAACACATTGAGAGAGCAAACCATTTTGTTTGCTGTATGATGAAAAGTTATTCTAATTTAAAAATGTAAGTGATTTATAGCAGTACTAGAACTGAAATTATACCATGTTACTCTGAGTGCAGTTCAAGCTACAGAATCCATGTAGTGTTTTTGCTTTGACATCCATTAAAAGTTTATTTTCTCCTGTTGTTCAATTAACTAACACACTTGTCCTAGATTGCTTCTAATAACAGAGAAATAATTCAGCTAGGATTTGTAACATCATGAACTGAATTTCAAATGCAGAAAACAACCCATTTGTTTCTAAGGAAAGCACAGATGTGTTGCACAATGAAATACAATCCCAGCTTTAAAATCACTAAAAAAAGGTGCATCTCAGAGAAACATGTCTCAGAAAACATTCAATATTTACACATACAAATATTTTAAGAAGAAATACGATTCATGAATATGTATGCCTCTAAGGTACCTATGCTCCTTACAATCATGTTCCCCCTTTTCATTAATTCACACCTTACTACTTATACCTACATATGGTTCTGGTTATTGAAGAGACAAACCTAATATAGACGTTTAATTCTGTGAGGTGTGTTTTCCCTGTTAGTGAACAGATACACCTAATTCCTTTTCCTATTAGTGACTGGTAGGCATCAGGCAAAGACATATTCATGCGCTTGGTTTTGTGCTCAGCAGCCTTGTGCCAGTTTTGAATATTCAAGTGAGAGAAATATCTGGACATGTTGTTATTCCTAAGGCAAACAATCTGTTACATAGTTCTCTAGCAGCTGTTTTCAGTAGGCAGAAGCAGCACTTCAGACCTCCCAGTGCCTACAAAGAGCAAGAAGATTCCAAGACAGATTATTTTTTCAAGGCTGAAGTTATACATAGAATGTATTTTCAAGTGAAGAGGGGAATTAAGGTTTATTCTACCACCCAGAGAATCTTTCTCTTCTACTACAAATATTGCATATGTAGACCTTTAAAAATACAGACTTTATGCGTACACACATAGATTGAACATACATACAGACACTAAACTGCTGTAGGCAGCTCTTCTCTGAAAGCTGGAATGCATCCCATAGCAGGGTAGCTACCCCATCATCTCAATTTTATCCTGTTAAGAGTTCAGTAATTTAATGAAGATGTGAGAGTGGCTCAGCTGTTAAATTAAATTCAAAAATTTCACACTTATAACATCCCATGTCAAAGACATCCAAACCCTGAGAAACAACCTACAGTCATGACAGAGGCATGTGCTACAGGGCAGGTGATAAGTGTTACAAATCCATGTGAAATAAGGCATTTCATTTACAGCAGGCAATCCTCTGTCTTTTTTTTTTTTTTTTTTTGGTTACTCATTTGTCAAGATGACGATGCAATTGTTATTTAAGAGAGATTCAGATTTATGTATTAACACATTTTTATTTTTAAAAGCTGCATTTATTTCTCATCCTCTGAGGAAATTAAGAATATAGTGCACCCATTGTACAACAGAAAACTCACTGAAATCAGTTTGTAACTGGTAGTGTGAAGGTGATTTTCACTGCTTTTTCAGACCATCAGCAAACAAAAATGTATGGATACATGTACAGAACTATAACAGCAATTTTTTTTTGCTTTAAGAATAATTTGACTTAGGAATAGAAAAGTGCCCCAGCTGGAGAAATAAAAAAATCCTATCGGGAAGTAAAGTTCTGTTCCCTAAAACTACAAGACAGTTAAGAACTGGAGATTGCTTTTGCTTCCTAGAGATTGAAAAAAGGCTTAACAGGACCTTCCTGGCATCAAGTAACTTCTCAGAAGTTGAATTTATCTATTATATTCTTCTCAATCACTGCCATATCATTGTTCCCTGACCTGCTAGAAGGTTAAAAACGTAACTTGTAACTTCCACTTCTACCTTTTATACATGCCAGACATATTTCAATTTTTACTTTAATTCAAATTGCACTTAGACAATTTCCTATTTGATTTCGTATTTCCAATTTCCTATTATGAACCACCATAGCTAAAACTTGACATGAAACAACTTGTTAGGTAATCAGTGAACACAGCAGAGGATAGAGTTCATTTCCTGAAAGAAATTTACTATGTAAAAGGCAGATCACATCAACAGACTGGAATTGGTATATAGTTATTTTATGTCTTATTTTGATGAGGGGAACCCATGAGAATGGAGACTGAAGAACCTGCCCAAGGTCCCATTGCATGGTCCTGCTGCAGGTACAGGGAATTTAACCAACTTAAAAACTAGCCCAAAGCACTGGCTCCCAGGCTATTCTAACGGTCCAGCACACATATAAGTCCCAGTTATCCACGAGGTATGTGGATAAATTTCAAAACCCAAGATGGCTATCGCGTTCAACTATTCATCAGTGTAATTTCTTGTCACCTACATCATTCACATTCTCATGGACTTGAAATACAATAGAGGCTCTTAGTGTTGGTCTTGTGTCTTAGAACACTAAGAACATCAAAGCTACTCAGAAGGAAGATTGTAGAAACAAAGAATTTGTAAGGGGAAGGAAAAAGAATCTGAAGTGAGATCTTCCTCTATGCTGTAAGAAACACACATGACACTTCAGTACAAAACAGACAAAAGGTAAACAGAAAGATCAAATTAGTTGTTTTTCCTGTTACCGGCACTTCTCAAACTATGAGCAGAATTGTTGTTTCTTTCCCCATCTCAAGGAAACGTTTCCTCCATATGTTTGAAAAATGACATTATATGCCACAAGTCAGTGCCTAAACCTTCGATCAACTAACTTTATGGTACCTTTTCCATCACTATGTTGATGGTTAGTAAGACTCCTTTTTTCAATGGATAGAAGTGAATTACTGGGGTTTTGGGACATCTCATTGTAAAAATATATGCAATAGACTTATGCAACATAACTTTAACAGCCCCTCAGGGTTCCACTTGGTCATGTGGAGCTGCAAGAATTCAAGTAAGTCAAACTTCTTCTATTCCACTGATATCACTGCTGCATTTAGTGAACATATGACAGGAAACAGACTGTGGCATTTCCAAGGGAGCCAAATTTATCCTGTATGACTTCAAAGGAGTCAATGCAGTTGCACCAGGAATGAGCATGGCCCACAGTTTTCACTTCAGTCACATATCCCCTCTCATTGTGAAGGGCACCCAGGAACAAAGATAAAAATATCCTAATACAAATCAGGGAAGCAGTCACATGCCAGCAAAGTGGGAAGCAATAACTGTGACCAGTGACTCATTCTAAAGCATGGGGTATAGGGGATTCCCTACATAGTAACATACAGGGTCAGCCACCACACTTCTTCCTGCAGATTAATTCTGTGCCTAAGACAAGCCTTGCACATCCATTAACAGGACTGATAAACCAAAATTGCACAGCAATGCAGCCAACTGCTCCTCTTGTGTGATGCTCAGTCTTGTCACACAAGTCACACTTCATGACTTCTAAAAGACATCAAATATAATTTGCCCTTTTGCTGCACTTTTGTTTCAAAAAATGCACAATTCTTCTTTATATTGGCCTAAACAGTTCAGGGTCTGAACAGTAGAGAACAGCTACTATTTGTAACAATGATCAGTCTTTGTTTCTGTGTAATTATTTTCCAAGCTGTCCATTTTGACCTTGATAGCCACCCATATGCAGCTATGTTACTGAATCTGTTTCTCTTTCTGCACACTTTAGGTGGGTGACAGCGCCATGGAGGATTAACAAGCAAGGTATGTGTTTATTAGTTTGAACTTGAGCACTTGTAAAGATAAACTTGTTGAAATACAGACAGAGAACTGGCTTCCTTTGCTTACATGAAAACTTATCCCACAGATAGGTGTTGGAGGTTAAACAACACACAGATGTTTCAAAAACTTCCAAAACCACATAAACTATTAAATCAAGAAAAACCAATCTATTTTGTCCTCTCCTCATCCCTTCTCTACAATGTTTCCTAGCTGTATGAGGTACAGAGATTTTAACTTACGCTGCCTTCCATTTTTTAGAACCTTTTGTATCCCCTTCTGGTCACATATGTGCAAATATCTATTTTGGCCTTGCATCTGTGATGCCCAACCAGATAATACTACTTTTTATGGATGCACTTCAGAGCCCCAGAGCCTTGCCCCTTGAGTCCTGCAAGTGAAGCAGATGCAGCAACACAGCAGTGCAGGTGCCAGCAGGAGTGCAGTTGTACCTAATGCAGTGCACATGAAATAGAATGTACATTTATTCTGCATGTACACAGGTACACATTGATGCTGTTCCAATCCTTCTGTGTGACCCAAGGAAAAAAAAAACAATCAAAAAAGATAAGTGTTGCTGCAGCAGGTCACATACAGCCCAAAGACCAAGAGTTGCACACACCTGACACTGAAAAAATGACAAAATGCTATGATGAAGTCACCCGCAGGAAATGCCGTTCTCTGTCGCAGAAGCTGGTTTTACAAACTCCTCTTTATCCATGTAAATCCATTTGTGGTTCATCCACTGGGACCTGTTTGCAAGAAGATAAACAGTCTAATGCACTCCAGCCCATACGGGGCTGGGAGAATGAATGTGCATTCAGCCAAGAGGCTTTAGCATTCCTGTGTATGTCTTGCTTTTACTGCACTTAGGACAGATTGTGACTAGCAAAAAGCTAAGCAGAATATACTTGGCAAGCATTTTAACTGCTTAAATAGATGAAATCAGGTACATCAAAAAGTCAAACAAAGATGAAGAATTGTAGTCACTACAAGAGTATGTTCTGGTCTATGTTCTTTTCACAACAAAGTTAAGATGAACTACAGCTCAAAAAATCATAACAAAATCTGAAGTTCAGTTTGAAGAGAAGATGTCATCCCATGCAATCCTCGAAAGGTATTAAAATAACCATGTGCTATCTGATTGCTTTTGAAAGTCTCTCTTAAATACCAACACTGCCACTGAAAACATGCATTCTGTTCATACAGTACCAATTGACTCTACAGCCCAACATGGAGGGATTAAAAAAGAAGAGCCTGAAAGACACTTCTATTTCCTTTTAGGGTTTTTCCATTTTAGCCACATATAAAGACAAATTCACGGGCAACAAAATATCTCTCATTCAGTCAGGATCATCATGTAATTTGGACAACAGACATCTAAGCAATTGTTTTCCTTTATGTGGCATATATAATTTCACTTATTTCCAAGAAAAAAATAATGAAGTGATGACAAGAAGTCTTCTGTGAAATATATGAATACAATATAAATTCATAAAATATTTAGGGGTAATTGCAGCTTCAGGAACAAAGTTTGACAGGTGCATATATCATCATTATTTTAAAAACCAAGTTTTCACATTGTGACAGCACCTACATTGAGAATCCATCTCACCATGAGCTAAACAAGCATATCTCAAAGCCAGATTCTTGCCATGGAAGGTATGTACATAGGAGGGTTTACTTTTTTAGAATTTTTTTTCAACTATTTATTTGGAGTTTTAAAACAAAACAACTGATACCCTGTCTTTCCATCTGCCACTAAAAAAGAGGAAAATACACTTTAAATGTACCACTCACTTAGAAGACAAAGTTGTGTAAATGCTTTGTTATGTTCCTCACAGCAGTCCTCTGCCTTTGCATGGACATTTGTAACACATTGCCCTACATGCATGAAAAAAGATTTAGTCCTTACTCTGTCTTGTCTGTTGAGAACTACGCTACTGACGTTCCCTACAGCAGTGGTGCATTAGGTTTTAATTGTCCACCATAAAGAACTTTTTCTCGGAATGGAAATACTTCAACGAGATTCCTTTTCCTCCCTTCCAGAAAAAGGTACTCATAAACCAGATTATCTGCCCTGTCAGTACCAGGCAGCAGGACTACCCAGAGCTCCTGGCTGAAAGGTCTGTGACCCTATTCTTATCATCAAGCCTTCACATGTGATTGAACAAATAAAGCAGAGGGGTGTGTGTGGAAAGGCAATCAGCCACAGCCTTTTCAGAGACTACGTGAGATAGAGAGCTTAGGATCTAAAGCAATAATCTGGGCAAAACCCATATATCCACAGTTTCCATAATACAGTTACTCAACACTGCTAAGAAGCAGGTACAGTAGCCTTCAGGAGGAGAAACATATTACAGCACAATTCTAAACTTAAAACTCCAAAATTTTAAAATCCTGTTTTAACCTAGAAACACTGTAAAAGCAATCTGCTAGTTTATCTATTTTTTTCTTTTTAGAACTTTAAAACAATCTCCATTTGCGCTCATAAAAACACTTCAGCACTTCTAATTCTCTGCTTTCCTGCTTTCCAGCTCCGCAAAGGTTGTCTAAAACAAAGAGAAGACATTAGGCACTTTGCACTGTTCCTGACCACTGTTCTTCTCTCCTGCACTCCTAAAACCTCTGATTTGTGCCCTCCACTTTCTTGTTGCCATGGAGAAGGTCCAACACATGACCCGCTCTGCTCTGAGGAGAGCCTCAACTATTGAGGTCAACCCACAAGCACGCCAAAGGCTCCAAGAGCTCTTTGTGAATTTCTGCCTGATTTTAATTTGCCTCTTGCTGATCTGTATCATTGTGATGCTTCTCTGAAGTTCCAGCACTTCTCTGTCCTGTCCTCTAGGAAAGTCACCCCAGGGGGAAGAGAGACCTACACATGCAACTCCCAGTGCAAGGATCCTCATGTGACAGGGGCTAGCACTTGGACTAGAGAGTGTGCCAACCAGTGCTCTGTTATCTTACTGCCTGCTACATGTATTAAAAACACCTTTTCTGTGCAGAACAGTGTTTAGAGCCTGTAGTTACAAAGTTGTGCATGACTCCATTTGTCAGTCTCAATAAAGAGATGTCTTTAATACATGGGGTAAAGTATCAGTAAATCAGTTTATCTGCTCCAATCAGTAACAGCCAGCAGCTGGTAAATTCAGTGTTTTAGTCAGATAAACACCACCACTTTTTGGGGGCTTAAGTGTTTTTAGGTTTCTCTGAAAATCTTTAAGCCCTTGGAAGGGTTCCAAATCTGGACCATGCCTGCCTGAAGAAGAGCTTACAGGTATACAGCCCTCAACACATCCTGGGAAAATTTCCACTCTGCTTAGTTCAAGGTGATGCATCTCTGCATTATCAACTGAAGGCATTGAAATTGCTTGTGTTTTTCAAAGGAATATGAGAATGAACCAAAAATCTCTTCTAACTCAGAAAGGAAAAACTATTTCATACGTTCTTCTCCCTACTGAAGGAATCTTATATATGTGACATCTGGAAAGATTTTTCATTATGTTTTGCAGAAAAAAATTGACACTACCATAACTGATATAAAAAAATTTGTTTTCCATAGTCATTTGACTGACATGACAACTGGCACAACTTGGATTCTCTGAATTCTTAGTATTTGCCTTTAGACAACTTAATTAAGGCCTGTTCTAATTTATGTAATAATTTCCTTAGTTTAAAACCACAAAAAACTTGGAACTTGCCAATATCACATGAGGTGGCTTACACCTGATGTGGCAAAGAGAAAAGTCTAGGTCACTATTACTGTTGTGACTGAAGTACATCCATCTTCAGCTACAAATTCCTGCTAGAGAACATGCAAGTACTTTCCTAAAATAAATGATAGATTAAAAAATTAATTGTAAATAATTATGCACAGGAGGGGAAAGCACTGCAGAAATATCTTTTCAACATGTAAACCACAGGCTATACACATAAAAGATGATATTTCTACTCCAGAAGTTCTGAGTAACAAGACTGACTAGAAGACTTCCAACCCTACTAACCCTATTACATGTTGCTGGTATTAAGCAAAATTCCTAGAAATTTGATACACTTTTCAAATTTACACGAAGCTCTAGAATCAACAGACAGAGCTCAGACAAACATCCATTTTTTAAAGAGATATTCTTCTATTCCATTCTATGTAAACATTCTTACTGATTAATACAGAAAATCAAGTTTATCTTGTATTCTGCCTTTAAGACTTAATATTTCATGAGTAGAAGTTGACAATGAACAGCTGAGTGGGAAGAAATCTTTGAAAAAAACTCTGTATTCAATGTATTCAAGCAAACCCAGTGATGAATTTCCTATCTGGTGAGTAGGTATGTTGAGACCAGACTCTGAAATAAGGTTACCCACTAGAGGAAATTAAGATAGCTACTTGTATGAGGATTAGGGCAAGCACTGGTGAGACTGGCAACACACCCCCACACTTGAAGTTAGTATATGAGCACTACTGATTTGAACTATCAGTGTAAATCTCAATTTCCATTTCATGCATTCTGACCACTCTCACAAACGCATGAGATTTTTGCAATTGTATTTCCCCTTTTAATCCTTCTTACCTTTCTTCTCTTTTCAAATCTGTATTTTTGTGATGGATAGTTTCTAGTTGTAGTTTGCTTTGCATGTGTTTCAAGAGACTTCAACTGGAAATAGCAAGTGTTTAGTACTGTAAAACTGTTGTCTGAAAAATCTTAGTAAATCGGCACAACAATCCCAGGACATGTTTGGGTTATTTGTTTCACAAGCCAATAATATAAAGGAGTTAGAGTAAAGCATTGCTAAAAAGGTAGTCCAACCCTCCAACTTCCTCTTATGTACCTAGAAACACATAAGTTATTTTAAAACAATAACCAACCAAGAACAAAACCAAGTTATCAATAAACTGGAAGCCCTACTACTGTTTTACAGTAATGCAGATACATTGCATCTACTGTATGGTTCATTTGTGTCTTAGGCTTCTGTTGATCAGAAAATCTGTTACTATCCTCTATATCACCAACTGTCAACTGAACCCAAAAATTTTAAAAAACTCCTTTTGTACATAATACAATCTTCTTTTTAGACTTATATAAGCTTAAAAAATAGTATTTACAGTATTTTTATTTAATAAAATGACTCTTTGAAAAAATATTAATGCATAAAGTATATCCAATTCTGTTTAGAGAGGAGCATCCTATTACTTATTAAATTACTTATATTATGTGAAAAGAAGCTAGTCATCACAGAGCTTTCTAATTCTCTAATCTCTATTTATTCTGTTTTGTTTTTCAAGAGTAATCTTGACTGTGCTGTGATGTCTAGGTCACTTATATGTACCTGATTCCCATTTAGTAGCTAGTGTTTGTAACTATTCCTAATGAATTTTCTGCAAGTATAACCAAAAAGTTCACCACTCTTACGAGCCATAATAAAAACTGCAAACATGTACAGCGCGTAGCTTGGATTAAGTTTTAAGTTCTCTGCTCCACCCCACCCAAGCCTAAATCTTTTTCCTAAGGTCATCTTACACGTTAATACTGAATAAAGACAGCTAAACAGGAAACAATCTGGTATTAATCTTCCAAAAAAAAACAAAACAACAAAACACCAACTTATTTATTTAAAGAATTCCTTTAAAAACTGATGCTCTAATTCCTGTAAAAACTGATCCTCAATAAGAACCCTGGTAATTTAAATTAATTAACGCAGACCCTATATTTACTGTAGTAAGTAATATCTTATTGATTGCTTTATAAGCCTTTTTTTTTTTAAGGTAAAATAAGCCTTTTTTTTTTTTAAGGTAAAATAATGCCAGAAGGTCCACCTTTGTATAAAATTTAAAACTATAAAACACTGCCCTCTTGTGGTCTTCCCTAAAAATGTAGCTGATTATTAAAAGGAAGTTTTGGCAACTGTTGCCAGTGTTAGAGCTGAGTGGGTTTATATGCTCCTTTCATTTATGCATATGTATTTCTATAAATAAAACTCAATTGTTAAGTTATTAATGCTATCTTAAAATAAGCAATTACATATGTGCTATTAAAAGCACTAAAAACCCATTCTCTGCCAGCTCAATCCAGATTCTTCATAAGGCATTTGCAAGACTGCAATGGACCTTACACAGCACACTGCCAGCTAAACACGACTGCACTGCATGATGCCAAACCCTAGAAGGGTTGGAAATACTTCTATTAACAGACAGACATTTTACCCAGATAAGAAAGCAGGAGGTGGAGGGGGTGTTTCACCTATAGAGGTATTTTAGAAGTAAATTTTCAACAGTCTGTTGCTGAAAGAGACCAAGTCTTGAAAACATTCATTCTTTTGAAAATTCAATGGGCCTGGAAAGTACCATACACATTTTAAAAAGTCAATGAACTGCCAAACTATATAAGAAAATTCAAGTCCTTCCTCCAATTATTTGTTCTTCAGAAATTCTTCAGTATTGAAATGAAAATTATCATTAACCTTAATTTTATTTCATTTTATTTTTAAGGTACTTGAGAAAAAAAAGGCTTGTAGAAGCATCCAGAATAATTTTCCACAAAAAAACAACTAGCTATTGTAAACATACATTTATTTTTGTAAGTGGCAGAAACTAAAAACCAGGGAAAGAACTGTGGACAACAAAATTCATGTGAACCTACATGGCTTAGTACTGAAGGAGCAACCCCCGTAAACTACAATTAAGAGTCTGCTGCAGGCACAAGAGGGCAGACTGATGCACATTATGGATCTTTCCAGCAACAGAGGTCTCAACCTGCTACTCAACTTTCTCCTCATTGTCTTGGTTCTAGTGCTCGCATTTATCCTTGTGAAGCTGATGTGAACCTCTGCAAAGCTCTGCTTCCTTCTCAGATTTCACCCTGTGGATTTTGCAATGATAATGTAGACACTCCAAACTACCTGAATATAAGTATGCAAAGACAGCAGAGGCTGAAATATCTGACAGTTAGAGAAATGTGTTCACACTCCAAATTTATCAGAAAGCAATCCTAAGAGCTGTGCACAAGTATCTACCTGCCACTGAGTGAAGAAAGCACCTACAGGCTCTCTGAGTACCTGAAGAAAACAAAGAATGCATCAGCAGCAACTGTAGTTTCTCATTGCTACAGCTGATTATTATTTAAAGATCTACAAATTATTTGGAGTATTCAAGGAATATAATTTCTGCAAAAAGGGGACAGCAGAAATCAAATTTTTAAAATGGGATTTCTGTATAACATATACTTCATGGGAAATAGCAGCAGGAAGGCAAACCAAAATGTCTGTTTTGAGTTGATGGAACACATCAAATTACCTGTGGAGAGAAAAGCACAGATGCTGTAAATGGAAACAAAGATATCCCTGAAAAGCAGCTTGCAGTAGCAGAGATGGGGATAAGTGAAGGTCGAATATGAAAACATAATTATTATTTAGACCACCTGTGGTTCACTGCAACACCTTAAAAGCCAGAAGCCTTCTGTTATCCAGCGTATCAAAAGCAGCAGCTGTCAAAACAACTGAAAAACAAAGGGCCACTACCCAGGGTTATGATAACTCTGTCCAGTACACCAGTAGCACCAGCACATACACCAGCAGTAGGTGCAGCTGCACAAACCCAAGATGCATTACAGCCTTAGTAAGAGGATTTACCACTTATGCATAGGTCAAGTGAGCAGTGTGGGAGTACTCCAGCTGCATTTGACAGACCACTTGTTACTTGCCAGTGCAATCATCAGTCCATAGCCTGTCCTCACCTCTAGGCATGCAGCAAAAACTTCTTACAGGACCTTCTTTTGTGGCTCTTTATAGGATGATGTACTCTTCCCATAGGGTCCTGGGAAGGAGAGTGACCAAGAAGAGTGCAATTCTGTTGGAATGATTTTCCAGAAGGTAGCACTAAAAACATGAGAAGTGCTGGGAAAGGAGGGGACCAGAAGGAGATTTTCGTACATCACATTGGAGCCAAACAACTTCTTCTTAGCACCTCAGTTTCCCAAGTGAAATACAGGAACACTGTGCACCAGCAAATATATATTGTACAGTAAATTTATTGCCATAGATATGCATATTAACACATGCACAAAAGAGGCTGATGTTATTTCACGGGTGGGGAAGCCCCAGCTCCAGCTTCCTATTGCCAACAGCACATCCCCAATTTAGCACATATACTGCTGAGTGCTGAGTATATTATACAGCTGATATATTCATGTTCACACCCAGAACTTCCATATGATCACTACTGTTATTCAGTTATCTGCAGGAGACTTATATAAACTGGATCTATGAATAGACTTTTCACAGGAAAAGACAGTATGCCTAGCAAACCTGAAATAGATTAAATAGATACCATTAAATAGATATCCACATTCCACTCTATGCTACCTGCTCCAAAGCTTACAGAGCATTAGTGTGCTGTTTTTTTCTTGAATAAAGTTAATTTTCTTCATGGTATAGTAGTTAGCATGGGACTACGGTTTGGTACAAGACCAAAGTTCCCTACCAGCTGTTATGAAGGAAATTACCTCTGCCCCAGCCAAACCAGCACAAAGGCCGAGAGCAGCACAGATAGTTAAACTGAAAGCTTTTCTCTCACCTGCTCTAAAATATGCACAATAAACATTTAAAATAGCTTCTGCAACTTACATACCCATGGTTTTAAATGTTGATTGCTATAGTAGTATGAATTCCAATCTGTTTGCATTTAAAGCAGAAAAGCTGCACAACTACATGACCATAAACTTCATAATTTATTTAGAGAATCTCAAAATATTCTGCTTTAAAAATAATATGTAAATTTATATACCAGAGATATATGTGCCAATGGTTACATAGTTGTGTATTGCTTAGGAGAATTCCTGCTGTTGCTTGACATAGATGGCTCAAAGCATACCAAAACCACAGAAACAAACAGGAAACGCACTCTAGCCCAAGGCAAAATAAGAACAGTTTTCCCAACAAAAAGGTTATTCACTGACATACTGCTTGGGACGACCCAAAGCTTATTGTCAATATGACCTTCTGTATATTCAGAAGTTTCCCTATCTTAGGGAAACCACTGTGACACCAGTTGGTCCTGAGAAAACAATAAAATCACATATTCCTTTCTAATAAATTGAGGAAGATGAGTCTACTGCCACCAACAAGCATGTATTTCCAGGTCAAAAATTACATACCAAGGAAGTCTGTGAGAAACTTTGCCGTCAGAGCATAGAGAAACAATCCCCAGATACAATCCCAATAGCTTCCTCTCAGTCAGCAATGAATGTGACAGAATCCTCAACAAATGCAGAAATACGCTGCTGCCACTGAAACATGCATTTTCACGAAATGACATATAAAACTGGCAAAGTTATCAGGTAACCAATGCCAAGGCTCTTTTTGCAATCAAGCACAGGTCCAAGTTTGGTTTCCAATCATCTGCTAGCACTTACTCCAGACTGAACTTACAAATACCTTATAATGAATGGAATCTCATTTGCTTGGCTACCAACTTCACAGCAAAAGGAACAGAGCATAAAAGCTTAGTTATGGCTCACAGTAAAGGAGTTCACTCTGCTAGCTAAAAATGATAATCCCTCATGTTAAAAAGTTTTATATTCCTGAAAAGTATGGTTTCATGAAAATGTGATATAGGAAAAATGTTGATATTAGTAATTTTAATTTTCTGATCTGACAGGATTGTAAAAAAACCCTAGGTTTGAGTTGACATTTAAGGATAAAGTTTTATATGACAACAATATTATCTGATGAATGTTATGACTTTTCTTTCAATTAAAGTTTTACAGCTTTGTTTACCCATGTTTAGATATGCATGCAGTTTACTTTCTTCCTTTTATGCTTAGCAACGAAAATTGTTCTAATAACTCTAAACTTCTCATTGCATTAAAACCTAATTTCCAGCAACTTTTATATACATGGTATGATCAATCCAGTGTTTTCTTCATTAAAAAAAACCCACACCAAGCCTAGTACATTAAAGGGAAAAGATGCACTTAAGTAATTTCCACCTATTATCTCTGCAGTATTCTGACACAATTTAGCACACCATGAAGAAGTCGTACAGGTGCTCTGTACACTGGAATAAAGAGATTCATACTGTGACACTTACAACAATGTACAAAGCTAATATGTAGATATGCAATCTTCTGAAGCTTTCCTTGTTATTATATGATCTCCAACAATTTTAAAGGCATGCTTTCATTTTGAATCTAATTTTGGACTAGCACACAGCATGTACCTACATGCATTCAGATAATAGGATATATAATAGGATCAGACTTTAAGAAATGCCACGGCTTGAAAACATAAAGCCTTTTAATTTAGATTTTATGGCCTCCAAGTTCAGTAAATGGGAAATGCTGTTGTGTGTTATAAGCAGGTCTTTTCCTTAATATAGTTCTTATCACACATTTCCTTATTCAAAGATCAGCTGCATATTAAAAACAATTAAACAATTAAGTGTATGGTGAAATACAAATTCTACATGGAAACTGTTTCCATTAAACCAGTATTTCTTTGTTTTGGGTGCATAAACTGAACTCCATAAACTGAAGAACTGTTAAAATCTGTTCCTAGGAAATGTGTAGGAGAATGTGTATTTTCAAAAAGCATACATTAAATAACTCACATCAGCTAAGGAAATGAATTTTCAGATGCAATTCCATGATGCTACACAATAACCAAAGACCAGATTCTCCTTGGAGATTTATTTCTGAAATGCAAAAACATCACACCCACAGCTGAAGGATGCACCTTCTCTAAGAGGCATTCTGTTGTTCCACAGCACATTTTCTGCAGTTGCAAACCTGACCACATCCTGAGGGACAATCACAACGTAGCTGTAAGGTCTTCTGCTCAACAATCTGAGCTTCCCTTACAATGCACAGGAAATTTTATTTTACAACCCATGGTTTACAATGGGAAATATGGTAATGTGTTTTTAAAATAGCGTGCTTTCAATGGAAAAGCCGCATGATTAATGACATAATTTGGGGAGCAAAGTGTAAGAAAAAAACACTGAGTTCACTCAATTTCAAACTACTAATGAAGCAGAGAATCTTAAGCTTGAAAGTAAATAACCTTGGAACAGCTTTTGAGGGTGTTACATTATACTTTCTATCAGTCTTTAGAGTAAACAAACAAAGCTTGTCTGATTTCACAAAAATTAACTCTGAATTATTGAGTTTTCTGTGGTCAACTGTATTAGTCTGTGAGGACATAAAAACTTATTTGTAGTGTGTATTATTAAGTCTAACAGCTGTTCCTGAACCATCAGTCCTCAAAATCAATTCAGAAAAATTTTACTGTCTACTCTTACTTCATTTGTGATAGGCTGGTAAAAGGGGAGGCTACAGAGCACAGCTATCTTAAAGATGCACAAGGCTGCTCTAGATTAACAGTTGAAAGCAAAGTCTGTTGTATTCTCTGTTCATGGCAATAGTAGTTTTAAGGCAAAATAATGATAAACTTACTTTTTTCAGCCCTAGGAAAAAAACACTAGATTTCCATCAGCATATATAGATATTAAAAGCAAAAAAGCAAAAGTAATCATCACTAAAAGGAAAAGAAAAATAGAAAAATTATATAGAGCTGTGGCTTTTGCCCCTTTTATAAATCATCACCTTCCTCTTATGCCTTCTACTCTATCTCTTAGATACATATTCCACTTACGATTGCAGTTTTCTTGGTTTCTCAGAAATCATAAAATACCAGTTCCCAGGTACATGTGACCTCTGAAAAAAGGCTACAGCAGAATGATGCTCAGGTTTCTTTAAAAAACAGGTGTCTAAACAGGAAGAACTATTCTCATTTCTTCATTGCTTCTGGCATCTTTCCTCCTTATAGGTGTAACCTCTCTCAGAGATTACAGAGAAAGAAAGACAGAGAGGGCAGGGAGGGACAGCAGGAGGTGCCTCTAAGAGCCCAAAGGCTCTTGCACATGCTTTAACCTTCTCTGGGTGCTACTTCACAACTGCATCTCACTTGAGGACATAAAACAGATCCATTTCAAGGCCCAGCAATATGACTCCAAATCATGCCAGTCGAAGTGCTTCCTAAGGCCATCAGGAATTTCCTCCACAGAAAAGTTACAGGTAAAACAAAAAACAAACAAACAAACAAACAAAAAAAGCAAGCCAGTTTTAGGCAAAATGTCAAATTTCAAAAATCTGGAAAGGTGCAGCACTGTTTTCGAGTTGAAATCAAAGATAAATAATGCTTGTGTTCCCCCTGCTGGTTCTGTCCTCCAAACACAGCTTGGTAGCAATGCTTTGCATGGATGAAAGTTTTTAACTAACTGTAATAACACATACAGGGCTTCATCTGTTTCAAACATTTAACTTTGCTTTCATACTGTATTTAAACATGATCAGAGGGAGAAAGCACTTCTGAGACATGAAGGACAAAAGCTGGGAATTGTTTTGATCTAAACAAAAATAAATTTCTAAAACACTTGTCCTACACAGTGTTGTAAAGGCATACATAAGAGGATGAAGAAAAATGTATCTAAATGAAGTAAGTAAGTAAATAAAGCTTACTCTACTCTTGTGAGACCCCGTCTGGAGTACTGCATGCAGTTCTGATGTCCCCAGCATAAAGAAGAACATGGAACTGTTGGAACAAGTCCAAAGGAGGCCACAAGTTGGTAAGAGGACTGGAGCACTTCCTCTATGAAAACAGGCTGAGGAATGTGGGACTGTTCAGCCTGGAGAAGGAAAGGTTGCATGGAGACCTCATAGCACCTTCCAGTATCTGACAGGGGCCTACTGGAGTTCCTTCATAGGAACTGCAGTGATAGGATATGGAGTAATGGGTAAAAACAGAAAAAGGAGAAATTTAAGGCTGAATCTTAGGAAGAAATTCTTTACAACAAGGGTGGTAAGACACAGAAACACAGGTTGCTCAGGGAAGTTGCGGATGGTCCAACCCTGCCAGTGTACAAGGCCAGGCTGGATAAGGCATTGAGCCACATGGTCTAGTGGGAGGTGCCCCTGCCCAGAGGGAGAGGGCAGAGGGGGTTATGACTAGATGATATTTAATGTCCCTTCCAACCCTTAATATTCTGTAATTCTGTATATTTAAATCCAAGAAGAGAACCACGAGGCACAGTAACCTGATCACAGATCTCACAGGTAGCACCACTGGTGGCTGCAGCCAGCTACACATCTCAGGTGTTTGGGAAGACTTGAGTGAATGGATAGATCAAGTTCCCTCATGGTACCCTGCTGTTGCTTCCCCAACCCTTTGTGTGCTCCTCAATGCCACCAGCAGATGCCAAGTACCCAGAGTCCAGCTGGACCCAGCCTCAGTACTAGCCAGCCTCTGTCGCTTTGGCTCTGAGAACCATCAGCCTCTGCTCCCTACCTGGGGAATTTATCAACACCAGAATCTTCAAAACACTAAGAGAAAGATGAGGGTTTCTGCAGCAATAAAGGGAAAGGGTGGATACCTTAACAATGTCAGGTGTTTACACAAACCCTGAGATAACTGTTAGTTTGGCCATATTAATTGGCTTCAATTTTCTTAGATTTAAAAAAAAAACAAAACACAAAAACCAACCCCATAAAAGCGCAACTCAACAAAAACTCAAAATACCACCAAAAACCTAAAACCAGATCACTATTAAGAGCAAAATTGGATGTTAAGAATCTCTAAACTTGTCATTTTTTCCATCCATATACAACAGAAGGAGCAAGAAAACTTGAGCACAACTCTCTATAAATTACTTCATGTACTTTAGGCTGAAGGACACAGGAAATCTGAACATACTGCTAGATTATCTCTGCTGAGATAATATCCTAGTCTAACCATAAAATGCCTTTCAGAGAAATTTATATATTGTAAACTGGAATTTTTTTGTCAAGCCAAGCCAAACGTACTATGCAGGTAAACATGAACATGAAGATTTTAAATATTGTCTTCCTTCACAAACTGTACTTCCCCATTAGGAGAAGAGCTAGAAACAAAGACTGTGAATTGCCATGTTAGAAAGTGTTACCTGTCTCTTAAAACTATGTGTTTAATAGTCCTGATACGGAAATATTTCAAGTATGATGCATCAACCACATATACTATCTTATTTAAATAAACAAGATTTGTTGACTGCTGTTAGTTTATTTTTATGAGTTAAAAAACAAGCAGTAACATCAAACTGAACTCAATTTTTAACTGCTAGGCATATGGAGGGTGAATATTAATTCACCCTTGCACTATACAAAAGTCATTCTTATTTTGCTGAATGCATAAATGCAGCCTCTTTGTAAGCCCATTCAGAAAAAAATACCTTCACATTTCCCCCACTATGCAGTTACTCTAAAACTACTAAAAAGGCTACTTGATGAACCTCTTCCTGTGCCCAGCTTCACATGAAGACATGTTAGTCTCATTTGGACAGGCACAATGAATCAGAGTAAACTGTAGGCAGACAGCAGAAATAAAAGAAAACCCAAGAAACAGCTAATGTTGAGAAACAAGCAGCAACAGCCCAAATCAAAGCGTAAAAACACCATTACCTGTGGTTAGGAGGACCTGTTCCCTAACCTGTTTCATTAAAAACTGCCTGTTATTCCTCGGGTATAACACAGGATGCCACATGATGGCAGCAAACACCGAGCTTTATCCTTACCTGCACAGACTGGTCACCTGCTACTCTAAAATCTTCGAGCTGCTGCATGTGCCATGCAGGCACGCCGTAGGGCTCCTCAGCAGGCCTGCAGTCCAGGGGATTTGCACGTAGCTGCTCCTTGAGCCACATCTGAGTCCTCACTGCTGGCTGTATGGGAGCCCCGCTCACAGCCTGCTGCCCCAGTGTCGCGTATCTCTGGCCAAAAGCTTCACCGCCTGCCGTGGCTTTGCTTTCAGGTAAGGCACTGTAGGTCAAGTCTAAGGCATGTCTCCTACTTGGGGAGTCTGAAACAAAGTCGTCTTTGCTGCACGTTTCAAATTTGTATTTGCAGTCCAGAAGAGAAGATCGTTTTTTCCCCATTTCTTTGTCCTCAATTTTTAGCAACTCCATGCTGTCATGCAAACAACTTGGCCCATTTGTCCTTAACTGAAGCGGCACAGCTTTGTCTGTACCAGCCCTGTATTCCACTGAATGACTACTTCCATCTTGGCTGAAATTGTTTGGTGAGCTGAGTTTAGACAAGGAGGACCATTTTCTTACGGGTCTTGCATCTTTCATGTCAAGAGAATTGTCCAGGGCTCCCTGATTTCTGCCTCCTCCTGACCGTACAAAGCTTGTACTCCATTTTGAACCATCAGACTTGAAAGCTTCCCTGTGTTTGGAAAGTGAAGAGCTGGCACCAGACAGCATCACATGGGCAGTGGGAATAGAAACCAGTGATCGGCTGGGCTTAAACGATGATGTACCACTTGAAGTTGAATGATCTGTGAAGAGAAATTTATCACATAAATAAGTGCAACACAGAGCTCATTAACATTAGTTCAGATAGGACAAACGATCAAATTCAAGGTGAAATGCAAAAATAGAAGGAAAGGTTTCTTAACAAAATAGGGCCTTCTAGATCATTCTAAACCATGAGAATGGAAACTAATTAAAGTGGGAGACTTTCAAATTTATTTTCCTCAGGTGTCATGGTTACAATAAGAAAAGTGCACTAAGCATTGGCAACAGCAGCTTCAGAGAGAATTCTCAGCCTGTGTGCCAAAGAAACCATTCCCAGCTTTAAGGTGGCAGGATGGATTTCTCCCCCATGTCACATAACACTAAGGAGCTTCTATACCACAAACAGTAGAGGTATTCAGGAGCCTCAAGACCGGTTCCCCTTCCATCACCCCCTTCTCAATTTTCAAAGGCAAAACAATTCAATAAATGCACTTTGTAAAATGGCAGTGCTATAGACAAGCCAGTTTAATAATGGTCACTTGGACAGAGTTATTAATCCATTCTGGATCGCACCAATTTCCAAGTGTGCTTCCTGTGCTGTGTTTGGCTGGGAAAGAGTTAATTTCCTCCACGGTACCTGGTATGGGGCTATGTTTTGGATTTGTTCTGGAGACTGTGTTGGTGATTTAGGGATATTTTAGAGCCTGCTATGCAGTCCTTACACATGGTCAAGATTCTTTCTGCTGCTCACCCCACCAGTGAGGAGGCTGGTGGTGCATAAGGGTCTGGGAGGAGACACAGCTGGAAGAGCTGACCCCAACTGACCAAATGGATATTCTGTGTCCTACAGCACCATGCTCAGCAATAAAACTAGGGGGAAGGTTGGTTTGGGGGAGTGCTGCTCAAGCAGCAGTCAGCTGGTCACGACCAACTGTTTTCATTTGCAGCCTTTCTTGGTTCTTATTTCTGTTACTTTTCTTACAATATTTTTCTTCTTTTCAATTATTACAGTTTTTATCTCAACCCATGAGGTTTTTCACTTTTACACTTTCAATTCTCTCCCCCATCCCACCAGGGGTGGGGGCAGGAAGAGTGAGCAAGTGGCAGTGTATTTACAGATCCAAATACAACACCATAGAGAAACTGTGTCTATCCATTTATAAAATCTTTCCCAAGTCAAAATATCAAGAACAGAGCAGCAATCAGAAAGGTGATATTCAGGAGGGAACAGCAGAGCAAAGATGAGAGAGGTAAAGGAGAAGTTCCTGGGAACTGGCTGAGAGCTCTCACACACCTAGCAACACGTGCTCAGCAAGTCACAGGCTGTGGGCTACCAGAAATAAACATCTAATTCCCTCATTAGAGGATCAGCTCCCACCAAGTCAGGTTCATGGCAGATAGACAGAATAAAATTGCTCTAATTAAAAGATTATTTTTGTGTCCCTTCTACCAAAAAGCAAAACAGATACATTCTTCTTATTTCTTTTATCCAAATTTAGATATCTCTTTTGCTGAGATTTGTCAATTACTAAATGAATTCATACTGGCATAATTTAAAAGTAAAAAATAAATGCTCTACAACTGGCATAATCAGTTTGATGGCTACAATAGGTTACTGTGATTTGGTGAAAGCCAGGACATATTATTTATTAATTAAGCACACTTTGAAAGCATATATTTGACTCAATATACCACACCACAGACAAGAAAAGGAAGAGAGCTTCCAATGGTGCAACAACTTTCAAAAATGGTAGCAGTTCTTTTTCCACATATCGAAATGAAAATATCCCTATCTGCAACTTGAATATTCCTCCCTATTTGGGATCAGACTTCCTCACTTTTTGCACTTGCGGCCCAACATAAAATAATATAGTCCTACAGTCACACTCTTCATGAGAAAAATGCATTATGGCCCACCAAAGAATAAACAGTTCCCTATTTACTACAGAGTTAATGCCAGGACTCCTAGAAAGGCAGGAAATCTTGCTGAAGCCTTCCTGCCTCCCAGTGAGTCCCTGCCCCACCATGTGCATAAGCTCTTGCCACACACTTTCTTGCCTCTACTTTCATACAGTGTTACAGAACACTGCTCTAGGACTTGGCAAAACTGTCAGAGCTGGTTGAAGTGGACCAACAGTTCAAGAGCTATTCATAGGGTGCTGATGGTGGCCAAAGAACACACACAGGGACTGTCCTGTGCAGGGCTAGGAGTGGTACTTTGATGATCCTTGTAGGTCCCTTCCAACTGAGGACATTCTCTGATTCTACGATAAAGTTAAATGGAATACTACCAGCTTGTTACCTGATTAATCATACTGCTAATTTATTTAGGGGTAACATTTTTTGCATGCAAGATGAAAGATCCTCCTTCCTCCCTGTACTTCTTCCTTAAAAAGCCTATACTGCAGAGAGAGACATTTTTATTGGCTGCTCTGTCTTGATATTGCTCAAGAGGTGGGACATGTTCAAGAGGAAGAAGGCCACACAACCCCTTCCAAGCAGAAGGAATCACAGTCTTTTTACCAAACACATCAGTGCTCACAAATATTGCAACACTGGAGATGATGACATTGCAACACTACTCATTTCCAAATTGTGATATGCCCACAACATGTAACCTTTTTGCATGTGCCAGGTGCAGTATCATCTTCTTTCAGCTCTGCCTCCTATCTTCTCTCGTGGCACATCAGACACTTGCATCAAAAGCCACTACAAATTGGGTACATCTGGCTATGCTGAATAGCAGGGACTGCTTCCAGTCCTGCCCTGCAATGGAAATAAAGACACACAGCCACCTGTCTGAGGATGTCAAAGCAGTGACAAGAAAGCAAGAGAGGTATATGACCTGATGGAGCTGGAGTCTCAAACATACGTATCATGAGATAGAAAGTGCAGGTTGGAGTCCTGCTTTGGGAGAACACGCAGCAGAAGAGCAGGAAGAGACTCTCAGAGAAAGTAGAGATGGAAATGCACAGAAGAAAGAAATGCATCTCCTCCTCCACCAGTAACTCCTTTGCTTGAGGCTGCTGTCTTTGTAACATTAAAAAAAACTAACCTTTGTACTGAGCCTTACCTACAAGCTGAATCTGACACTGCACAAAGTCAGTCCAGCAAAGGCAGCAGTCCCAGGCTTTTTTGTATCCAAAGAAAATAAGAGTATATTAGGATTCAAAAAGAACTGACCTGTTTTAGGCTATGCAGATTTCTAGGAGTAGAAATGTTATATCTGCAAGAGACAGGTAAAAGAAATCCTGTATATATGTAGCTATAAAAATTAAAATAGTAAAAAATATATGATAGTATTTAATATAGCATTTTCTGTCTAAAATACTGACCTAATTTACCCCTACTTGGTTTTCAAAATAAAATTAAAACCAGTAATAATTAGAAATACATTATCTCCTTCCTTTATTAGATTACAGACTTATTAATATGCGGTCAATTTTTATTTTTCTTTCTAAATTTAATTAAATTAAAAATTAATTAATTTTGAGTTAGGATTTAAACTTATTTTCCTCACTTCCAATTCTAAACTTCAAGCAGATTTGAGTTTTGAATGCCACTTATATCCAAGTACAGCTGATGGATGTCTCCAATAATTTGTCTCAAAGACAAACACAGTAATTTTGGCTTCAACTTGTCCTAATTAGTCTTCCCATTAACACTCACTGAAACATATGAGAAAATTCACACTTTTTCTTAGAGCATATTGCTCAAGTCTGCCTTGCCTGCAGGCTTAGCTGGAAAGAGAACCAGTTTGCCTTCAGAAACATCTCGCAACACAAAAAGCAGGAAATTAGTAGATTTCATTGAAAATAAAAGAGAATACAGAAAACATCATTAAACTTAAAGAGACCTAACTTCTTCTGTAGACACAGGCTCCATCTGGCCAAATCCTGCCAAAGACTACTTTACCCAAGCAGCAGGTTTTTCCCTTCCATATAGGCAGGAGTAAGCAAACACCAGTTCAGAACTGAAAGCGCTCTCTCCTTGGGATTACTTGGGGTTTACTTCACTGATCTGGTATTTATTTGAAGATTACAAACACTCTCAAACATGGCTTGTGTGTCTCCAGAGTCTTTCAAAGCTTAAAAGTTTGCTATTTAATGAAAGCCAAAAGAGACAGGAGGATAAAAACGTAGCTAGATGCTACCAGTTTTCCTTTCAGCAGAAATAAGATTATATGACATTTTTTTCTTTTCAATTATCCTAATAACTTTTTTTGGGGCCCTCCAAAAAGCTTCCTGGAGCACTTTTCTAATAGGCATGACATTTTAACACCAGTACTTACAAAGCCACATAAATAAGAGAATTGAAAGCACACTATTTTAAAAACACATTACAAGACTTCTACCATATAATAGCAGCAGATGGAATAAAAAAATGAAGAACATTTCATATGGCTTTCTTACCATCTTGTGTTACACTTCTGAGATATTTAATTACTGCTTATCTGGCATAGAAAATAATGTAACAGAATCAATTTTGGTCTTAATAAAAAACTAATCTCAAAGAGAAAGCACAACATGCACTTCTGAAAGAGGGGTAGAAGTATACTTCAATATAAAGTTAATTAACACCTACTCATTTACATTTTCCTGTGCTATGCTTTTTTAATTACTGGAAGAAAAACCTCTGAAGTAATTTCTTAGGCCAGACACACCACCCTCGTGCAGCTACGTAAAACCCTTATGTGTCACCCAACAATCAGTCAAAACACACAATTCAAAAAAGGTTCACTGTAACCCTAAACAACTTCTTAAGCTGCAAAATGAAACCAGTGCTATGAGAACTCCCATATAAGATACCTCTCCGCATGGGACAAATTCTTCACTGTTGCAGATAAGATATTATCAAACAACAGCAGAGTAATCAGCTAATATAGTTACCCAACGTTAATCAAAATCAAAATGCATTTGATATACGTGTTTATGGCATGCATGTGTATCTAATGACACTGAAAAGTGGTGAACCTTTCTTATGTGAAGGACTTTGAAATTTGATATTTTATCCAGGGTATAATTAGAATGCCCTGATCGTGGAGAAAACAGCACTATTAAAAACAGCTGACCTTCTCTTCCTGTCCTCCCTTCCCACCCACCCCCCCAAAACACTGACAAAGTTTACCCCAATGCAGGAAAATAAACTGAACTATTCTTATTAACTGAGCAAAAGATAAACAGGGGAAGTCAAGCCTCCTATACAAACTGAAGGTCTTGAATCTGGCTGCAGTTTAGTGAACAAAAGCTCTGACATTCATTATAGGACGTCAGTTCCTCTGAACTGTTCTGTAGCTCTTAACTGCATGGACCCCAGCAACAAGCCACAAACAATTCCAGCATCCATCATAGGACTGAAGGAGTCATGCGTCTTCCACCTACCATGGAAGCATGTGGGTGCTTCCCATAAATCTCTGAAACAGCTGTTTCCAACAACAGAAGGGTCTAACTCTCCTGGGAGTCAGTTGAAAGACAATGGGATGCTGTGCCACGACAGCAGTATTGATGCTACATGTGTTCCTCCCTGCCTACCTACTCACAAACTGCACAGGCCTTAATGCAGCAGAGATAATCAGATGAGCTAAATGAGATATTTCGAAGTGGCCAGGCAGGAGGCCAGTTCTAGCTAAAAATCCTAAGCAGACTGATTCCTCATTCTCTGGAAGCAAAAACATGCCTTTCCAGGGTGCAGCAGCACTGACAGGAATGGTTTGGGCTTGGTTGGTTTGTTGCGGGTTTTTGTACCATCTAGAATTCTTCATCATTCTTTTTACAAGCCTTTGTCATATCACTTCAAGTTTACTATGTCAAAATATGAGGTGAATGAAGGAAGGAATCTCTGCAAATAACTCTTCCAAAGAATAAAAAAGAACATGCATCACAGAAAGCAGAAAAGGAAGCACTGCACACAAAGCAGAGAACTGTTCAGACAATTAGCAAGTTTTGTATGAGAAAGAATTCTTAAACATTGTTTATAAAGCTCTGTGTTTGAACAGCAAGGAGCTAATTTAAAAGAATAACTGACAAAAAACTTACTAGAGGAAAAATGTAGTACTGACTAAAGCTAATTTAAAATATTATTAAATGCTTAAATACTTACTGCCTGTAAACTGAGATGGTTGTATCACATCTATGCCTTCAAAACAGAGACAGTCATGTGGTGTTTAGAAGCAAGTCCAATTAATGTCAATTGGAAAAAAGAAGGAAGTTCACTGCCTTCTACCATCACCATCACTGTACTGCCAGTATCAATCAGAATTCTTTTACATAAGATGTGGATTTTAAACTCCAAGTCAGTTCTACTTTGTTTCATATCAATTGTATGGGATTTTCTGTAATCTACTGTGTTGCATATCAAAGGAATGCAAGTTGTACATAAAAACTCGTCTGTTTTAAAAGGAGAAGGAATTTAAAAGCTATATGATTCACAAAGAATTTGAACAGTACAACACTGAATAATATGAATGTGAACTTAGAAGGTTGCAGTTGGGACAGGATTTTCAAAAACTGAAGCAATTTTGCTGCTTTTAGGATTTGGTTTCAGGTGAAAGACTGGTGAAGCTACTATCCTTGAGCAGTGTTATTGTAGAGAGATGGAAGAAGGAATAAATGATAGGACAGCCTCACAGGCTTCCTACAATACAAGGCAAGTTTAAAGGATTTTTAGTAAGTAGAGCAGAAAGCCATGCTGGAAAGAGTAAAAGTTGCACTCACTGAGTACCAGGACGGCATCCACACTATTCCACATCTTTCCTCTCCAAGGAAAGAAATGCAGGGGTAACACTGAGTTCCAGCAAATGGCAAACAGCTTCTTAGACATCCTTACAAACAAAGGGAATGCTATGTACATATGAACATACTTGAACAGAAACTTGCCTAACATATCCCATCTAACATATTAAGACCTGGCCATTTGGTATCCATCTTCCTGATCCCCTTCCTCTACAGTTAATGAATTTACTTTTCCCCCATTTGTGACTTCTCATTCTTTCTCATGCTCTTCAGGCAAACTCATCTTTTTCCTTGTTTGACAGAGAGGTGATAGGGGAGCACCAATTATACTCAGAGTACGTAGTAAGGACAACACTCTCAATTCGCAAATAATTAAAAAAAAATGGGGAGTGAGAAACAAGTATGTTCTTAAATTTTCTTAAATTTATTAAAGCTTAACACAGAAACTGTCACTGGACACTAGAAAATTATACCTCCTCACTGAGCAAATGAAAAATATTTATTCAAAGAAAATAACTTGTATTTCCCTATTTTCATATTATTCACATCCTGTTTTCAGCTTACCATGTAAAAGGTTGCCTTGCTTCACTTAAGACTTACCTGAAAACACAGTATTTTCCCTAGAACACAGTACTGAAAAGGAACTTGCCTTATAGCAGCTACTACCTTGTATTAAGCTGTAGTATTTCTGCTACTGAAATACTCTTCCACAAATCTGCTCTTTGATCAAGTCTCATTAGGGCACGGCCAACACTCACCAGCTCTCATTTATTTAAAGAGTATTTTCCTATGCTTGAGAGGTCATCCCTGTACCTTAATATCGGGTTCCCACCACACCTTCTGAGATAGCAGACCTGGCAACCTCATTAGCAAAGTTCTTAGGATACTAGGAACAAGAACACACAACTAAGTAACATAGTGGGCCACACCTTCATATGATCTCACCTTAGCACTCCAAATCAATCTCTGCATTCCACATCCCATTTCAAGAGCCAAAGTTCTTAATTCCATCACTTAATTTAGATGAAAAGAGGCAATCTGAGCATCTTCCCAAAGAATTGCACAGGGGTGATCAAACCAAAATCAGTACCAGAATGAAGCACACAGATATCATACATTTGCTTTTTTGATCCTAGATGATCAGTTAAAAAAACACTACACAGGAGACAAGCTCTGTAGAAAGTGTTAGTTTTCTCCCATGTGCCATTGCAGTCAGATTTGAGGTCAAAGTTCTCCGTACTAACAGACATTAAAATACATTTGGTAGAATGTCCTCTCATCCAAAACACTCCTCATTAAAAGTTAAAACACATTCCCCTGACTTATATAGCTGTTTTGGGGGTTTGGATTTTTTTGTGCAAGAAAATACTGGGTAAAATGATCCACATTCTGCTTCAAAATAAACTTCTTTAAACCAGCTGCTTGGCAGTACCAATTTGAAGACTCAAATAATAAAATTTTACATGTGTTTGAACAAACGAAGATAACACAAACTTCTAACAGCAGTTTGTATTTTGCAAAAGGTGACTTCAGGGACACTGTACCAAGGCAGCACAACAGTTTTTGATAGGGGAAGACAAATACAAACTCCACAAAAAACCAGAAAAAGGCACGTGCTTGTGAGTGGTACAGTAAACCCGAGGACTTAACACTCATTAGGTAAATCGATGCAGAGAGTAAAACGAAAACCCCGAAGCCCCCAACATACCAGATACACACCAAGTATATCTGTCCTGCCCAAGGGATCTAGCATAACTGATATTTCAGGACACACACAAAAAAACCAGTACTGCCTATTAATATTTCTGTGAAGTGCCAATTTACCCAGCAATATCTAGGCTAATAATACTCAGATGGGGAATCCACAACTCCAAAAGAGAAGCGTCTTCAAAAAAATTTAGTAACTTCTACTCTTGAGCCAGATCTAGGTCAACTTAGCTCACTTACATGAAACCCAGATTCAGAAGATGATATAACAGGGGACTGTAAAGGAAAGTAGCAGCATATAGAGGTGAGATGCTGCCACTCCAAAATGAAGTCAGGCATCGCTCCTGTGCAACAAGGGCAGCTCTGACGAACAGGCACACATTTCAAAAAGCAGCAGGCAAAATTTGTTTTACAGGAAAAGATTATTCAGTAAAGAAAAATAAATTACAGCAAAGTCAACTGCAAGATTCTATTCTTGTTTTCCCTACTCTACTCAATTATTCCAGATGCCGATGTCAGAGAAATCTGAAAGTACGGATTCATTAAAAGAACAAGTGACAAGTACAATACCATGGGATATTTAACTGAAGCAGATAATATTTCCCAGATTTTATCTGAGCAAATAGTCTAAAGCAAACAGCAGGTAAGCCCAAGAGCAATTTTTTCTCCATATCAGTCACTGAAAACAAGTTATTTATGACCGCTATTGGTCCAAGTTTGCAATGGCCATCTGCTGAATTAATCTGTAAAGAGAAAGGATAATCTAACTTGTATAAAAATCTCTTTAGATGAGAAAACTGAGTATGTTAAGATAGAAGTAAGTCATAAAAGAATGAACTTTTTTATTCAGCTCTGCTTTACCAGAGTACAATAAACCTTTTCATTTATACACTTTGCCTCTTCAACCAACGATATCACGAACCCACAGCCAAATATAATAGCGATTTCTAGAAATACAACAGAATAAAGGATGCTATGAACAGCCATTTTCAAAAAGTTAAACTTTCCCAGCAGTAAGTGATGCCACACAAAGAAAAATCCCAACCTCAATGCATTCTCTTGATGTGCCCCTCTACACTCAGCTTCAGCTTTGGTGCTATATTGCTGCCATACATGTATAGCACCTGAGAGAGAGCTGTGCTACGGGATGTTCACAGGCCACAGTGTGAGTACCTGTGAATTACATGCAGCTGGCCACCACAAAATAGTAAAAAATACCATGCATGCGATGTGGATGCTCCATGCAAAAGAGCACAAACCCAGCGAAAGAGCAATTTGTATCCCACAGTATCTATCTTCTCCAGACATCTAAGAGCTATTTTTAAGAAACAGTTATATAACTAAGTAGAGCAATTTTTAGATTAACAGGTTTTATTTTCACCCCCCCAGATAAGAGGATAAAGCAATATTCCAGAACAGTAGTCACGTAAACATGCAACTTGATTTCACTGAAACAGAAGCTTGAGTGAAAACCTATATTGCCACAGGGAGTTTCTTTTGTGATTAGTTGTCTCATTTTTTAGAAGTCTAGATCTTAACTTGCATTTGCCCTTTTATGAAGGCCATCTACAGCTTCCAATTCCATTTTCCAACAACAAGCACTTAACAGTGAAGACATGAAGAAATCAAATATCCCCCTAGGACCTTCTTTAAAAGTAATGGCTAAAGGGGAAAAATACTGTGGATGCCACAATATATCTGTTCTCCTTCCTTTCTGAATCTGTAGGATACTATGCCACAAGTATCTTCTACTTCAACAGCCATCAGATACCCCCTCTTGCTGACATTATCTTTTCATCTCCAGCTAGAGATGACTCAAAATAACTAGAGTAACTTAGCCCATCAGAACAGAATCCATCCCTGCCCTCCAGAGCAGGATAATTCTAGGTATTTTTGTTCTCTGTAAGAGAACACCCAGTACCAGCTACATACCTACCCAAGACAGATGCAAGTTGTGCTTTCTCAGTCTCTACAGGCAACTTAGTTGTATTATCCCAACTCTCTACTGATGCCATCTCCTACAACAACATTCCCAGATTAGCTAGATTGATATCTTTCAGCAGCAAAACTACCTCACCTAAGACATGAAGGGCAAAAGATGTGCATATGAAGACAAACTCACATGAGGAGAGTTAAGAGACACCCTCTAACACAAGGGACCAGAGCAAAACCTGAGGGCTCCCAGAGAGCACTATCATTCCAGAGAGTGATACCCTGTGGAGTTTTATCCAGAGATAAAACTCTGTGGTTGACCAAGATATGTATCAATACCTCACATTTTCTTCATAACTACAGGTAGAAATAGAGCCCTCAATTCAATGTCAAGTAACTTTAGATTGTTAAATCCCATTTTCAAGGAGACTGGAGTTTCTGTCTATGTTTTTGAGATAATTATCCACTAATGGAAGTTTAATCCCTGTTTCTACTAAGACTGTTTTTGTATTGAAATAATAAAAAAGTAATTAAGTATCAAAATATTTAGATTCAACTGGTACCTGTTGTTGGGGGTTGAATAANTTCCCACTCGCCCCTGAGCCGCCGCCATCAGCCCGGACTCTGCAGCTGCGCGGGACCGGCTCTGCCCACAGCACCGGTAACTGAACCCAGAGAAAGTTTGCATCCAAAGACTGGGACTGAGCAATACTGTTCTGTTTTGTTGTCAGTTTTTATAGCTGTTGTTGTTTTTGCTGTTTACCTTGTTAGATATATTAGTAAAGAACTGTTATTCCTACCCCCATATTTCATGCCTGAAAGCGTCTGATTTCAAAGTATAGTGATTAAAAGGGAGCGGATTACAGGGAAAGGGGCTCATCCCTCTCCTTGGCAAATACCTGTCTCTTAAACCGAGACACCTGTTCTGCTCAACACAGAGCCATGGATCTCTTGGTTTACAGCCCACCAGAAATAGCTCCAACAGGACCAGCACCCTTCAGTTTTATGCCAGAACACACCTTCATTTTTTCTCCCAATCTCATACTTTAGCTTCATTTCCTCCATCAATCTCCTTCAGCTGACCCTTGACTACTTGACAGTAGTCACCCTCGTAGCTTACCTCTGTATTCTAACTTTGGGAGCCCCAGCCCAAACCTATAATCACAGAACAATCATTTAGATTGGAAAAGACTTTCAAGATCACTGAGTCCAACCAATAACCCAGCACTACCAAGTCCCACACAAAAACCATGACCCCAGGTGCCGTATCTACTTGTTATCCCTTTGAAAACCTCCAGGAATGGTGACTCAACCACTTCCCTGGGCAGCCTGTTCCCATATCTGACAGCCCTTTAACTGCTAACTCTTCCAAGTATCACACGGACTTCTGTACAATTGGAACACATGTACATTACTCAGCTGTAAAAAGAAATCCTTTTACAGGCAGAAGCAGGTGCTGTGAGTAGCCACAGCAGCGAGGCTGCCATGGGTCCAGTGAGGAAGGAGGATACTGCTTGCTGGCTTTCGCTGCTTCATAGCAGGGCTGTCCCTGACTGACTCCTTCCTCCTGCTGCAGACCAAGGTCAGCCCAGGTCACCAAGCACAGCCAGCCTGCCTTGCTGCAGCACTGCCACTGGTGCACACCTCTTGGAAGCACCTCATGGGCCACAAGCAATTTACTTAAGGCACTTTGGGAATGCCTATATCAAGCACTAATCCCTTCCAAGGGCCAGAAATCATCCCCAGCCACCCCAAAAATTCAATGGCTGCCCCAAGAACAACTTAACTCACTGGGGAATTCTCTCTCCCGTTCAGATGCTGATTCCCAAATGGTAAAAGAGATGGTAATATGTTAACAGGAGCTAATATTCAACTGGAGTAGGTCTGTTGCAGACCTAGCAGTCTACTTAATTACTTACTAATATTTGGAGAAAACCATAATATTTTTAAAAGAAATTGGGGGAAGGAAGAAAGGAAGAAAGGAAGAAAGGAAGAAAGGAAGAAAGGTGTTAGTAAAACCCTGTAAATTAAATACAGAAAGAAGTAAAAGTTGCAGAAATAGCTTTAGCACTCTATTTTCTAACCTTTATATTCCTAGCTTTGCTACTCTACCCTTCATTTACCATAGACTAATCTCACCTTCCCTTAAAGTTTCTTAGACGTATCAGGGCTTTAATAACAAATTAACAGCCTACTCCACATGTAGGTCACCATCGGGAAGCCAGCTCAGGTCACAGAGGATTAACTTTAAATTGGATTTTAGGACAGTTCTATATCCTACATAAGAAGTCACTTTTTATACTTCAAAAGTTAAGCATCATTATCTGTATTTTCCGAATGAAGAACAGGAGACAAACTCTTACAACAACTAGACTAATGTCACTTAGTAAATTTCACCTGCTTTTTCCCACTGCTCTTTACACTGAGCAGTATTGGTGACCCTGGTTACCTTTTTAAATTTCACAAATTCAAGCAAAACAAAGTAGTAACAAACTTGGGGAAAAGGAGTACAAGACCCACCTGAAATGCTGAAATTCTCAGCATTTTCCTACAGCAAGATTCCTATTACTAACAGAAACATTTCTGAAAGCAACAGTGGCAACAAGAAGATATGGAAGAGTTTCTGGATTCCATCGCACAAAACTGATTACAATATAATAAACAGATGTGGAAAACCCTTTGCTTTCATGCACCATCCAGCTTTCACTGTTTTGACTCCAGCTTTTAACATTCTATTTTTCAGGCACACCTGTGGAGCCATGGTACTAAGACTACCAGTGACAGAGAGTTGTTCCAATTCTAATACAGAATTTACCTACAGCAGAAAACAAAGGAGAGGGATTCATAGTTCTGTACTGCCCATAAACAACTCTTTTTCCAGGACCCCCAACCTTCACACATCCCGAGGACTTAATTTTAGGTGTTTTTTGAAGGACAGTTCATAGTTTGAGCAAATGGGAATGTTACACAGGTGAAATTAGGAGTGTTAATTCTGAGAGTGTATTTAGAATCAATCTCACACTCTTTGGAGGATTTCTGCACTGTAAAAAACAAGCCTCCACTCTAGAAGGGAACTATAACTTCCTTATATGTTCATCAACAAAGAAGCCATGAGGGATAATTTTAAAGGCTGGAGGAAAAAAAGCCCAAACTTCATGCATGCATTAATTCTTAAGAGTATGTTTTCACTGCTAGTAGTCTGTCTGAACATAAAGACAGTTCTATACTATTAAAATGAACCTGTATGTCACTTTTTTTATAAATATCCTGAAAATTAAAGGTCACTTGTGCCCTTTGATAAGACTAGCAGAAAGATCTGATTTTAACTATAATCAAAGCTTAAATAAACTGATACCAAATCAGGAGAGAAAAGCATAATGACCAGTAGAGTCTTTTATCACAGTTTCATGTAATGAAAATTTTTATCTTTGCAAATAATTTCTAAAATAAATTTTTAAAAAATTAGCACCAGCTTAGAGCTTCCCCATTCTTTCAATCCATTTCTAAAGCTGTTTTTCCCCCACACTTTCTATGCCAAAAAAGTTTAGTGCCCTGACATTATGGCTTAGAAAATTTTATGATTAGCACATTAATTAAATGAAGCAATAAATCCAACTAAATTATAAATGCAAGAGAATGTAAGTAATTAATTATGAAAAAATGCTTTAACAAAAAAGCACCCTGAAAGACCAGAAGTTCCTTAGCCAAATTGTACATACATCAGGCACCATTTGGTCCACTGAATTCATCCTCCCTGGAATAAAACACACTCGCTACAAATTATATCAGCAGTCCCAGATTAAAAGACTTGATCTACTGTACATAGCATAACTCTAAGACAACTACAACTTGTGTATTTGAGATTATTTCTGTAGTCATTTAAGATAAAACATACTAAAGCATTCAAAACAAAAAGAAGACACTACACACACAAAGAAGTCCTTCCTTGGTGCAGTTTGGGATTTAATTGCCATAATTTTAAAAATCAATCTGGCATCTCAATTCCCAACTGCAAGGTTTACCTAGCACCTGAATGGAATGCTGGTTCACTGCCAATGCACCTTCCTGAGTACCCATGAAATCTCCAGCACTACTGAACACAGCCCATCATGCTCACACACAGCCTATCACATGACATAAAAACTGCAGTTATTTTAAGTGCTACTACGTGTACTGCTACCCAATTTAAGACTTTATTTAAACAGAAGAGTGGTTCACTGATTATAGACAACTAGTAAGCTTGAACACAAACAGTCTGAATTACATTTTCATTCAAAGGGTTTAGTGATCACTTCTCTTTGCTCCCCAGGAATGCTGGAAAACAGTTTTTATGTCCTTTTTGCTTTCTGTGATGTGCACAATTAAAAGAACAGAGCAAGAGGAGGGAGAGCAGAAAATGTTTCAATTGCTGCCTTTGATAATGGAAAGAATTTCGTGTTTACAAATTTATTTCCAGTTGTAGGCTCACGCATTTGGATTTTTATAGTACTTATTACTATGGCATCCAAGCACATTAGCAGCGCTCTGATCCCCACAAAGAAAACAAAACAAAACTCTCTTTTCCACTCTCCAGCCTATTAAGAAGCACTTCAGTTAAAGTATTACTAGCAGAGCACATTCCAGAAATTAGAAATAGAACTCTTTTCAAAAGGTAGACTCAATTTCAGATCTTAGGTTTTGATCAGAACAAGCAGGGACCAAAGTCTATCACAGAAGTTGGTGTGGTAGGCTTGAGACCTGATGTCCGGCCCTAAAATCAAGTCAGTTCCATAACCACTAGCTAAGAAAGTCTGAATTGCATACTTACAGAAAGCATTTAAATTTAAAAAAATACTAAAATTAAATCTGTCTAATTATGTTAATAACTGAAGTCATCTTCCATCCCAGAGAAACGCAAGACAGTAATTTTGCGCAATGCGGTATCCACAGTGCTCTTCGGCACTACCCAATAGCACCGGTAAATCCCTAACACAGCAAACTGTAATGGCATTCAGCCCACATCCCAGCTACCAGGATGAAATCTGAAACTCTGCAAAGGGTAGCAATTTTAGAAGCTACACACAGATCTTCACATCCCCGCTTACATGGTGTAAGGTTATTGATACACTTCAGCTTCAGAAGAGAGGTCAACACAAATGACTTTTGATAATCAAAACTACCATGCTTCACCTTGCACAGAGTATTTTTATAATCACACACTGCTTAATTCCCTTATGCATCCTGGGCTAACACTCATAGGCAAATTAGACATGATTACTATATTGAAATAATGAAGCAGCAGAAATAACTGTATCAATAACGATTATAAAAACTGAATGCAAGTACAGCTTCTTAACAGCTTCCAAATATTTTTATTATCCTTTATTTTTGTAATGCACTTTATTTTTAGATTTTAATTTATATCTTTAGTTATTACAGGCCAAAAAGATTAATGATGTTGGAAAAACAAGCACGGTAACTGTTATATATATAAATATATGCAAACAAACTCTTATATAAAGCATATTAATAAATCTGTTTATATAAGCACATGTAAAAAAACATTAAACTGATTTAACCAGCCTTACAAATCAGTAAGCTTCAGAACAAAACAAAATAAAAAAAGAATCCATGCTTCTTCCAGTCTGATATCAGGCTTCTGAAACACAGAACTCCACCACCATATCGTGGTCCATCGAGTCCCACACTTACTTTTCAACAGCTGGAACAACACCCACCCATGTAAGCATCAGTCTAATTAATGTTCTTTAACTTTTACAGTAAATTAAGGGTATACTACTCTTACGGGAGTACAGCACTCCCAGAACTACATAAACATGAACTTTTGGCTGTAAGTCACAAGTTTTATTAATTCTACTGGACTATGCTACCTGCCAGAACTAACTAAAGTAAATACTCATATATAGTCATAATATTCCCACCTACTTTTGAATACTCATTTCATTCCAAAACTTCAGAAGTATATAATTAAGCGATTCTGAATTTTTCACATTCCTCACCTCCTTCCAAAGTAATCCATTACAATTTCTATTAAGGATTAAATAAATGCTATGTTCCATAAAAAAATTAAATTCCACTCATGAGTAAACACAAAACTGTCAATTTTTGTTATTCACTCATCATGTCTACATATATACCACACCTTTGTATCCCACAAGAGTTTGGTTACATCACTTACTGATATAATTCTTAACATGTAAAAAACCAATGCATTTATTCTGGACCTCATTTCACAAAGGAAAACAAGGAAAAAAAAGTCAGCAGGAACAGAAGAAAGAAAGTACTAATGCACCATCTCATAAAGACATTCTAAAACCTGAAATACTACCAGTATAAATCATGGACTGTTCCTTCTTTTATTTACATAACACATTGTTGTTTTTAAGTGAAGACCCAAGCGTTTTAAGAATTGAGCCATTTGAAACAGCAGAAATTATAGTTTGTAAAACAAGAATTTGGCCAGAACAACCTTTTAGTGCTTTCCTTTTTATTTCTTCTTTTTTTTTGGGGACTGGCACTGAAAAAACAGAAAAGCAACAAACTGCAGCAGTTGTGTACATAAAACTAGCCCATAGGGGCCTCCTATACTGAAGTCCTCTGTCATAGTCTTCTCAGTGTCAACTAGTAAGATCATCTGAATACCTGATCAAGGTGAGAAAGATTTCATGTAAAGGCCTGAATGTGGAAAGCAGATCTATACTGTGGGCTGCTTGAAGTCAGATTGTTTTCCTCCTCTTCTTCCTGAAGAAGAGACTAGGATAGAGGAGATGGGGGAGTAACAAGACCTGAAAAGTAATACCAAAATGGGGGACATTGATATGAATTTAAGAGAAAAAGCAACCCAAGATTCCCTTCAGACACATCCCAGGGAGAGCACATTTCCAGTTCTACAGAAGCCATAAATCACTTCACTTAGAACCTTTCAGAAGCTGTATTAGATAACAGCATCCAAGCATCTACCACAAAAAATTGTCCTGTTTTCACAGAATCAGAGAATGTCTTGGGCTTAAAGGGCCTCAAAGATTATCTTGTTTCTATCTCTCTGAAGTGTGTTTTCTTCACATGGGACTGTTTTTTATCATGAGCAATTTTTCTCCGAGCCTAAATAGAGCATAATAGTAAAAAACAAAAATTCTGTGCAGCTCATTTGAATTCTCATTAGTCTCCAAAATTTTTTCAACTAGACTTCTTTTGTCTATGAAGATTTCTCTAATACATGAGGAGAACCAAAACCCCATCATGGATGCCCTAGTGAATCCAATTCCCTTTCTATGCACTCTGAACATATTTTTAGTTCAATTTCCTAGCTGAGCTAATTAGAATTAAAACTTTGCCATCACTCTCAACAGCAAAGTCAGATGCCTGATGCAATGAGAAAGAAATACTTTTAACCATATCACCTCTCTAAAGAAAATCTTACTGCAGAAACACCTCTCACCCAATTAAAAAGTGTCTGTTTCTTTAGAATCTTTATGTAAGATAGAACAATAAACTATAATCCTATCTCAAATCTCTAGATACTCCTACAGAATAAAACTTACAAACAGGAAAACTGAAAACCTCCCCCCACCTCATACAATAAATGCCATTGTTTAAATCAACCAAGAAAGACAATTCTATTTTTGAAAATACAAAATATTTTTAGCCTTTGACAAGGATAGACTAATCCCTGATGAATAAGGATGTGCCACTAAGAGTTTATGATAGTTATACAGCTTAAGAAAAATGCACATAATACAGTCTTCAGATTCACAGACCAACATCAAGACTAAAATCATCCTGTGTGCTTAAGAACAGCAGCGCAAACACAGGGACACATTCAGTGCAAGATGTTATCAAAAATATATACATATATTTAAACTCTGGTCTATAGTCTTTAGACTTGCTAAAAACAACAGTAGGTAATACAAATTGGTACACAGTTTTGGCCAGAAAAAAAAAAAACAAAACAAAACAACAATAACAACAATAACAACATTCTCACATCCCCCCCTCAAAAATATATAAATGTCAGATATTAAAATTAGTTAAATTTATTTGACACACTATTCCTGGTAGCAGCAGACAAAGTAAGAGCTATCAACAGAAAAACTGACTTGGTAGGTTCAGGGTTCAGGCTGGACATCAGGGAAAATTTCTTTCACAAGGACATCTTATAGCACTGGGATAAGGTTATTCAAAGATGCTGAGGTACCTTGGAAGGTTTTCAAGAATCAGAAAGACAAAGTCAGGGCTGACTTGGTCTGTTTTGGTGATGATCCTGCACTGAGCATAGGGCTGGAATCAGAAACCTCCCGCAGTCTTTTCCAAACCACATTTCTACAATTCAAAAGTGCTAAAATATCCAGCGCAAATTCTTTTTCAAGGAGGCTAAAATCCTTATTAATTTTGCATTAAAAATATCTGAACTAAACTATTTGTTTCTATTTTCATATGAGGTAGGCAGTGGCATTTAAATTATCAAATACCAGTTCAGTTGCAAGGAGCCAACCTACAACCAGGTAGAATTTGACACTGGCATTCATGACGAGGTGTGTCATTTAAGAAATGACTGCCATGTCACACCTGTATTATTATCCGGCAAGATGAAAGCAAATTTTTTTCCACTTCCAGCCCTTTTTCAGGGCCATATTATCCAAGGCAGTATGTTGTGACCCCAAAATGGGAATGCCGTTTCTTCTGGGACACTAAGTTCACGGGGGAAAAAAAAAACAGGAACCTTTGCAATCAATTCAATTTGTTAGCAACATCCTTGTAAACTTTCTGTTCAATTACGTAAGAGTTTAAAAAAAATTCAAGTCATACTGAGGAACAAAGCATAAATTGTACTGTAAGAACAGTTAACAAGGAGGGAGATGCTAATTTATGTTTATGTCATTCATAAATGTAACTAATTCCTTCCAAACATATTCATTGTTGCCACTTTTTCTATTACAAGATTAAGAGCCAGGAAGAATAGCAGTACAGAGAACAGGGAACAGAAGAGGGTGCAGTGCCTGCACATCACAGGAATTCTGAAAACTAACCAAGAAGAAATTGACATAAAATTAGAAAGGTCACTCCAGTATGTTTTCCGGTTTTCACTGTTATTACAAAAAACAGAAAAAGCTGCAAAGAGGACTAGTGTCAGAGAAATCTTTTGCATTAGAGGGAATAGAACACTGCCTTTTTTCCAGCCAATCATCTTTCTCCCTTTAAGGATAGAACTCATTTTATTCCTACACAGACATCAAAGTTGCCTTCTGTTTTTTTTCTGATCTTGCTACTTAACAGAAATCTTAAAAACAACATACACATACCCAGAAAATACTGTTTAGATGTATACAACCAACATTTCCTACTTGGGATGCCTCAGAAGTGTTTTTCTGCAGACAAAGCTTGAGTATTCACTACAAAGCTATTTGTTGCATAAGTTGTATTTACTTATATAAGCTGGATAGGGCATAATCTTTTCAACCTATTGTACAGGATAACTATACCAGAACATGCTCCAGGCACAAAGAAGGGACCTCTGTGTAGCTGACAACACTTCTATAATGCTGATTTTTCATGACTGACAAACACAGTCATTGTCATAGCAAAATCTTATCTGTCAGTCCTCTAAGAGGAAGAAAAAAAGCCTCAAGAAATTTCTTTCACCCTGTTTTGCATTGGGAAAAATCCACACCAGTTTTCTTTCTAAATTTGATCGGGTAAGAAACGTTTAAGATGCAAAAAAACCCACCATAATAATAATAACTTTTAAAACAAACCAATCACAATTCTCGAAGGGATTTAACATATCAAAAGCAACAAATTTGCACACATTCTGCCTGAAAAAAACAGGGCAGCTGTTAACAACTAACACTCAAGTGAGGTTACTGCAAACAAATGCCCCATGAGCAGACAGGCAAGCATTCCTGAGGCTTTACCTCCTGTCCCCTACATTACCAGTCCCCACTATTCAAACTGTTTCATTCTACCCCAAACCTGGGCTAACTGATCAGACTTGCCATTTGCTGTGTGCTTCATGCACGAATGGTCTCTGCACACTGCTCTTTCTCACTGTTGCTTTTATACTGCCAAAACTTATGTAAAAACTCCATCTGACTTATCACAGAAACACAAGCAAGGCCTGTTGAAAAAAACTGAAAAAGGTTTTCTGTAACAGGAAGCTTTTATGTTCCACTTCAAAGGGAAGTTTTAAAGAAATTACTTATTATCAGCACACTGAAATCATGGCTAAAATAAAGGATGACACTAAATACATTAACTGGACTTTACACTAAGGAAAAAGTTTAATCTGTGCATACATTATAGTGGAAACAGGTCTGCTGAATAAAAACTAAGAGCAAAGTATAAGCCCTCCAGAAACGAGTAGTCTTGTAAAACTCTTAAAAAACAGAGATTTACAAACTTTTCTATGGGGGATACAATTTGCTCTGTCAAGCCCCAGGCTAGAACTCCAGGCAGCAGCAACAGGTTTCTTCCGGCTACAAGGAATTTGTGGCCTACATCCCAAATGCCTACAGTCTGTCACTTAGTGCATTATTCTGTCTATAATGGAAAGGATTAAAAATGAGTCCTGTGATTTCTTCAGATAAGGCTGCAAAGGCTACTTGAATATGTGCAATAAATACTGACTAGCTACAGAATGCAGTGCTCAGAGAAAAATAGTCTAAGGCAACAACTGACAACTGCTCCTCTTTGTGGCTTTTCTGAAACTGATCTCACTCCTGCTCCCCTTCATGAGATCCTGAGCTACAGAACTGCTGAACACAGGCCAGAGAGTCTTCTTTGACATTCTAGTAGCAAGGAAAAGTGAAATCTCTCCACAAAGATGCATAATGATTGGCATGCCCAGGTCTCATGATATTAACCTAAGTACAGATGAGATAATATCATGCTCCTTGTTTTTCTCATCAGAATGCCACCTCACTCCAAAAATACAGACTATGGGACATTAAAAACATCTACCTGATATTTCACCTGAGCATGATGCAAATGACATGGAATAAGAGGGACAAACTGTACAGAGTTTGGCTGGGAGAGAGGTAATTTCCTTCACAGCAGCCCCTGAGGTGCTAGTTTTGGTAACATAGCACTGTCTCTGCTTTTGCTGAGAAGCACTGACACACCACCACAGCCTCTGCCACCCCAGTGAGGGGTACACAAGAGGTTGGGAGAGGACACAGCTGGGACAGCTGACCTGAAATACCAAAGAGATTCCATACTATATAATGTCATGCTCAGCAATGAAACTGAGGGGCAGGTTTTTTCCAAAGTATTTGTTGTTCAGAGACTGGCTAGGCATCAGTCTCCTGGTAGTGCTTTTACATCACAATGTTTGCTCGCCTTTTCTTTTATTATTAAACTGCCTTTATCTCAACCCTGAAGTTTGGGAGCTTTTTTCTTGTTTTTTTTGTCCTTCTGATCCTCTTCCCATCCCACCATTTAAATGTTCTGGTACAACTCAGTGACATAGCTCTAAAATACATAATAGAACAGAAATAACTTTTTGCACAGTAACCAAGAGAATGACACTAAATTCTAAGTAAGGAGAACTTACTTGCACTGAGTTATTTCCAATTAGAACAATAGAAATAATTTATCTGTAAAACAACTACTGATGTTGGCTGAAGGCAAAATGCACCAAGTTCACTGCGCAGAACACTTGCACTAGCTGGAGAAAAATCCCGCTAGTATTTTTCATGTGAGGGAAACTGAGCATATGTGTGAGCTTGTTCCTATGGAGGAACTATCACAAAAGAAGCCAAAGTAAGAAGTTAAAGCAGCAGCTATTTTTCTCTGCAGAACATTCATGTGTGAAACTAGTAAGTGCCTTTAGTTTAGCTCAAGCCAGTTTCAAATTCAGAGTACACAAGTTCACATGGAGTATGTCACTGTTACTTAAAGCAATTTCTCTATTTTATTCTAGTGGAAAATTATTAGCATAATTTTTTCCTTTTCATTAAATCCTGGGAATAGGCAACTAGAATCTGAAATAACCCTTATTTTTTTTTTCTAAATCTTAAAACCCCCCAAAAAGAAACAGCCAAACTCTGAGCATTAACCCTTATTTTCCCATCAGCTATACAGACACTTCATTCTAGCAAGCCATGGCAATACCACTTACAAGGACTAGAGACTAATAATGGCTTAAGTGCAGTGCACATTTCTGATTGTCAGGGTAGATAATATCCAAGTAACACAATAACACTGACTCACAGAGGGCTGGACATCGCTTCATAATGTGAGACTTGGCAAGCAGAAAGGAAGGAAACAAGGAAAAATGCCTCAAATATGATTATTTTCTACCCTCCAAATAATCAAGCTTCACCAAACACATGCCAATACTCGCCAGGATCCAAGGGCATAGAGATTATCCTCAGCTCAGTTAAAATCAGGAACTGCTCTGAAAATCCATCATCTTCCAAAATCACAGAACACAGTAGATGGTGAGCACCGCCAGCAATCAAGATCTAGGATCCTTGTGCTATTGAACTTTCATGATACCCAAACTGATAGCACAATCTACATGTTCAACCTATGCATTGTCAATCCCATTATCTTTAGCAGCAGAAGAAAACCCCCACAAGATACTTCATTATTAAATTTTGCCTCCTGAAATTCAGTTCTGCATTTCACTATATTGAATAATTATATTGTTTAATTTTTCTTTTTCTCCTTAATAAATAAATTTTTTAAATGGCGTTAGAATATCATGCTTGGGACCTGCTGAAGAAAGACTGCTTGAAAGAGCAAAACCAAATAACTTTGATTCTGGTATTTCCATGTTCCTTGTCATATAAAGAAATGCAACAATTCAATTAAACTAATTAGGCTTTTTTAATTCCTTAAAAAGATAATATATTCCCTTAAAAATTATAGACAGGAGACTCCTCTAGGTCTCATAACAAGTTCCTATTCTAACAGCTAAGCATTCTAGAGAAGTTGCTGGAGGGTTGTTAGTAAAGGGGGTTTATTAAACTGGCAGAATATCAACTTCTAAAAAAGTAGTAACTCTGATTCTCTGCATCCAATCTCTCTCTTCCAGGAAAGCAACATTCTATGAATTTTCACACTATTAGTTTGCAACAAGAAATGTTAAATCATTAATTGCATGTAACAATAAGAGAGAAAAATCTGGGGACTTTTCACTGCACAACAAAAGTATCTGATGAAGGAAAATGTTTTGGTCTGCAAGAATCATGGGTCCTGTATCCTATCACATCAATATCTAGTTCTTATCACTCCTGTCCAAAAGGCAAAACTCAGAATGTGCACAAGAGAAAGAGCTCTGCTGGGGTTTAGAGACCATTTAATTTCCCTGATTCTCTAATTAGGTAACCTAAATAAAAACAGTCTCAAAAACACTTAAAATATACACTTCATATTTCTTCTGTAAGTATGGTTATACACAGGTATCACAATGGTTGTTAAAAATGAAGTACAAAAGCTCATGTAAATCCAGAACAGGAAACAAACTGACAGGAGACAAATAAAAGCCCCAAACACATTAACTGTAGTTTAAACAGATATAAAATGCCTTTTAATCTTTAAATTAAGAGCACTCTGAATTAAAAGTGTCAGATCTACCCAAACTAACATCCCCGTATTTAAGGTTTACCAATTTCTGTCCTCAGCTCCCACAGTGCACATCAACATCATGCAATTTCAACAGTGAAACTCCTCTATTTAATTTCCTAATTCTCCTACCATTGCACAACATAATATACAATCAACTGAATACATTTTAACATAAAAGGTTTCTTTGTCAAAACCCATCTCCCTTCCAAATCACACAGGTTTGAGCCAAACACAAGAGGTACATGTCTTTTTTTTAAAACCCCGCATTTTCAAAGAGAATGAATGCTCCTGAAATTAGTATGAGTAAGAAGATGAATTTGAAAGAACATTTGTTATGAAAAAATCCCAGTAAAAATTTATTTTAAATGCACCTGAGGTCCATTTCCTGCATGAGCATATTTATTAGCAACTATATATATCTGTACAAACAAACTCAGGTGCAACCTTCAGAATTAAAGGAGATGTTAATGCTAATTCTCAAATTAAGTTTTTTATTTTCAGTGGGCATAACAGAAAGGAAATACCAAGGCCACAATTCATTATCTGAGCATTGCTAAAAAGTGTAATAATCTGCCAACTTCTGAAAAAAATTCCCCTCTGAAAAATCCCCAGGAGCTTCTTCCCAAGCATCACACTGATAGCAGATGGCCAACATCAAGTCTGCAATTATCAGTCTGGCCTGACAGTCCCACAGATGACAATGATATTCTTTTTCTTTTTGTGCATGTGTGCAGGGGACAGCTTGAAAGATGCAGACAACTAGGTATCATAGGCAACAACCCTTTCCACTAAAAATATACACACACAATCAGTTTCAGGCCTGTCATATGATTCCTCCATTAATCTTCATTTCACCATTAGGCTTCCCTCCTTTTTTCTTTAACACTGTCTTTTCTGCTACTTAAGTTTTTCAAACAAGGTGGGTGGAAATGTGTAACTTCAAGCATTGCCAAAGACAAACCTCATGAATTATCTGTTGTTGCAACCTTTCCCCTCTTTATTTTACCCTCCCCTCTAGCACAGTCTCCCCTCACCCAGCCCTGAATAGATTATTCTCTTGACTACAGAGGAGAACAGAACATCTGATGAGGAGCTGCTGTTTCATTTCCTCTCCTTCATCCCATCCCTCAAATGGGGAAGCCCTCATAAGGGGGGAGGGGAGGGCATGGTTTTAATTCAAATGCTGTGTCTTAAAATACTATTGTGTAGCATTTGGCTGGGAGTGATTAAACCTATATATAAATACACACCATGAGAGTGCTTTATCCTTCCTACAAAAAATCCACCAAACTTCTGCATTAATAACCATTTACTATTTCACCCAAGATTTGAATATCTGAGCAAAACCTTCATTTTGCCAAAGCTAACAACTGTTTACAAATGAAAGGAAGCAGAAAGCAAGTTATGAGCTGACAGATGCAACAGAAAGAGGGTGGAAAGGATTTTCTCATGTGCAAAAGAGGCCTGACAGACTTAACTGAGGCATTTGGACCTCTCCTCAGGAATGCTCAGCCCTCCACAGAGACTTCTGTCTTACACCGATGCAGCATTCCTTACTTCCTTACTTCGTTTCTACTAATTCTTCCTGTTCTTCCTCATTCCTTTTGCAAAAGCTACCCCTTTTGCAAAACTTATCAGGTATAGAAAGATGGTGGAGAAAAGTATATCACAGTCCTGCTGTCATTCATTATCTGTCTCGAAAATCTTACTGGGAAATAAGTCAATGCAAGAAGGAAACCTCAAGCCTTACTACAGCCTAGTTGTCTATCATTCCAGCTTAATTCCAGTGACAGGTTGCATAGGGAGGGTGACAATGTTATGGAAACACTGCCACTGTAGAGGTTGTACCCCTTCCTGATAAGATCACCTTTGACTAATCATGATTTAATCCAAACTAAGTTCTGACAATCTTTAGATACTGTTGATTCGTCTCAAAGATCGTTGGCTATGTGCCAAATGCCATGCAATAAAATGCAAATTCCTTCCCACCATAAGCAGAGATGGGAAGAGATAACATGCTTTCAGCAGGATGAGCAAACTTTCTTTGCTGACACGCACTGTGTGACACACACAATGAATACCAGAAAGCATTGTCCTTTTATCAACTCCCTCAAAAGTTTCTGCTATTTCCCACTTGTTTATCAAGTGCTGTAGTACAGGACACTACCCCTCTGTATAAATATGGCACTTCTTGCAACTGTAATTATCAAAACATGTAACACAAGCACCCCCTTTTGTAGCAGAGATGCAAGTTAATGCACACAACTCATGTAGAACTAAATTAATCAACCCTCATTAAAACAATTACTTGGCTCCAGCAAGGAAGAGACAGCATGCACTCAATAGCTTTTCAAAAGTAGGGTTAGCTTGTGAAAAACACCTTTAAAACCTTTTGGACTGTCTCTCTCTCAGAAACATACAAAACTTAGCAGTGTCAACTCACCTTCCACACTGTCAGAACAGGAGGTACCAATCCCAGTGTCCCCACTGTCAGAAGCTATGCTGTGTCTTCTCACAGGATTGTTTTGATTGCTTGATGAAACTGTTGAGGACTGCCACAGGGATTCAGTACCAGGTAACCATCCCACTGAGGAATAATCCGAGCCTATAAAAGAGAAAGCCAGAAGTCTGTCATTAGAAGTACAATACAAAACTCAGCAACAAAATACCTGTCAACTGAATCCTATGTTTCATAGATAAAACTTGAGCTAGACTGTGTATATGTATTGGAGGTTGTTGGTTTTTTTTTTTTAATTAATTAAAATCCTTTTGCTAGATGAAAGCTACCCGAAAATTCCAACACACTTATTTTTACTATTTAGAAACACGATCCTTAAACTTTTCTTGCACTCTATAACAAGACACTTATCATACAATTCCTATCCAAGAACTGATTTCTCAATTCACAGAAGTATTTTGCATTGCAAGCCTTCAAATACAAAGCAATTAATTAATTTTAGGACAGAAACCAGTTGAAGATCTGGACACTGAGATACAGTCCTTTTCTACTGTGCATAAACCACATGACCCAGGTGATAAAGCCAGCAATGAAATCATCAACACCAATATCTAAAGTAATTCCTTATGTAGCTGCACACAAGCCACCTTTGTGAGACATATCCATCTAGCAGTTTGTTTCATTTTGGTTATTTTTTAATTTAAATAAATCGTTAAAATATTACATTTTAAAACACAATTCAGAGCAGCAACTAGTTCCTCTGATCAAGGAGCTTTTAAAGTAGGTCACATATTCTCACAGTCAGTCTCTAGGGAAAATTTATCACAGAGTACAATCCTAGAAGACCATTACAATTTCCCATAGCCAGTATCTAAATCTGAGCATTGTTTAAAGGCAGAATACTGATCACCACATTTGTACTCTGAACCAGCATACACACATAAAGAACCATGGAAAAAAGCACGGCTTCTCTTCATTTATATACAATCACATACATACACCCCCTCTAGCAGTTAGCTTTGTATAGCACTTTCAGCAGGAAATGACTCATGAAGAAGTATCAGCTCACATATAATATCTCTTATACTCCATGACACTATTTTTAGGTAATTTAAACACTTTCGGCAGTGTCCATCTGAAGTTGTAACAGCAATTTGCCTCTGCAATGACATCTGCTATTTATTTCCAGCTGTTCTTGCTTTCCAGTAAATTAAACAGTTCAGTAAAGATGCAAAAATTAAATATGTGGGTACACATATAACCCCACTCCCATATACATGAATATATACATAGTTCCCATATAGCAGCCAAATCACTAGACCTAGTAGCCAGAGTGGTAACAGCTGCTTGCCAAGCCACTTGAAAATTGAGGAACACAGTAAATACTTATTTACACAGTAAGTTCCTTATGGCATACTCTATTGAATTGTAACATGACATCTAAAACAGTCTTTTTTGTAGGTAGGTTCTTGAAGACCTTAAATATGCCTGTTCATCTCATTTGCCCCAACTTCATTCTCCATTGAGGCTACTGCCTCTTCTTCCCTTTAGCACACTTCCCTACCTTTTCTCCTTGTAATTCAAAATTACCCAATTCTCCTTCTCCTTCATTCTACTTCAGCCAAACCTTGTGCAATATATGTCCTTCTCTTCCTAAAATTTAGTTTTTCCTCTCCAGAAGCCTCTTTAACTATTCCAGTGAGTATCTTTCAAATCCAAGGGTGAGGGGGGAGACCAGAGGAGCCAGACATGAACACACGTGCCCATGGCTCACCAGTCACACCCTGTAGAGGGGTCCCAGTCAAGATTCCAATGAAATACCACTCCAGGTGTCATCCTTCATATCACCCTCTCTGTGTCATCATCTAATGTACTCAAGTGTGACAATTTTGCATACAGCTAGTGGGAATCTGGGACATTTCTTCTTCTCCTACCATCCAGCACATTTTTCACTAACACTGGCTGCTTTGGGAACAATAATTTTACCACCCCTCCCTCTTAATAGGGCTACTTTCCACAAGAATTCCATTTCATCCCTCTCAAACTGCATCTAGCTATCCCAGCAAGAGTAAAACTGACTTATGGAAGGCCAAGCTAATAAAATCAGAGACAGTTCTGATTTAGGAGACATTTAAAATACATTTATAGAAGAGAAATTTAGATTGATTCACACTTTATTATGCCGTTTTCCACTATACAACGTTTTGGTGACATTTCAGCTTTTATGGTGTTACACAGGTGTTAAAAGAAATGCAGCAGATAATTTAATATGCAGTACTGGTAGCATTAAGACAGCAATGTGTCAAACCCTTTAGATCTCTTGGTTAGCTCAGCATGTGAACCTACAACCATCCATACACAAACCCCCAAAAGGCAGAGCTCTTTCCACTCTGGTGGAACTTTGAGGAATAAAAGCTAAAAATACCACAGAACGAGAGTAACTTAAGAAAGGACTTTCAGAAGTCACCTACTCTAACCCTCAACTGAAAGCAAGATAATTAGATCAGACTACTCAGGGTCCCATCCAGCTGAGTCTTGGACACCTACAAGGACACTGATTCCACAACCTCTCTGGTTCTTCCAGCATTTTACCACCCTCCATTCCAAGAAAATTTTCCAAACATCTCACGAGTCTCTCACGTTCCAAATCTGTTTTTGCAATATACCCTAAAAGACACAACAACCCAGTGCAACTAGACTTGTTAACAAACAGGGTTAACATACTAGAGGGGGCATACAGTGATTCCCATTGGGATCTCTCCCTAAGCAGAGAAAATAACAGGTAGCACAAAATACCCTGCTATGATCTATTCTCAGTTTTGCACCTACACACAGACAGCCTGGGAACACACTAAACTCCAGGTGGGTGCTGAAACATAGGTGCAGGAGGACATCTGGCACATCACAGAACTGAAGCTTTCTGGAGCATCCAAGGGCAGTTCAGCATCACAAAGTTAACTCATGAAGCCTGATCCCTGAGCTGGTAGGCCTGTAGAAGTGCTGCTAACAGCTACACACAGACCAGCATGAGGCCAGCAACACTTTCCAAGTTTTGACTTGGAAACACAGGCCCATCTGGCTTTCCAGGGATATACACAAGTCTACCTGCACAGTGCTCTGGGCCCCAGAAGGGTCTCTTCACTCAAGCACTCCCCTCTCACGTTCCCTGGGATGCACAGGTAGCTGTGCACAGCAGCAAGAGTGTACCTACCCACAGTGCCATCACCAGGATCATGCCTTTTCCTTACAGCCATCCTGTACACAGAGCTGTGGACATGGGCTGAGAGGGAATAGTAATTTTTTTCACTAGATTTCTACTGCTGAGGAGAAGCCTCTACATTTAAAAAGGGTATGTCCCAAGAAAGTCACTTGGTTTAGATTTTTAGTAAGTAAACACTATGGGTTTTAACCTATTTTAAACATGTCACCAGAACATGATGGCACACAATCACTTCAATAAATGCTTTTTCTTTACCCCCCTGACATTAAACATACTCCTCTTTTTCTAAAAAGGATAGCTAATGACATAATCCAGGAGTCTACAGTTTTTAATGTTTCATGGCACATCCACACAATTGTGTTACCTTGCAGACCTAATGGAGATTCTATTTCATAGAAGGCCATTACAAATAGATAAGTGTCTGCATGAGAAAGTGACTTCAATCAGCTTTGAAAAGCTGTATCATAAACAGCCAAATACAAACACCAAGATAGTAGAAACAAACCCAAATATTAAGCCTGAACAGTAAGTAACCCATAAAATAGGACCTTATAGACCTCATTAGTCCAAGACATTATTTAAAAACTAATACATTACTTTCTTTATTTGAAACTCACCTTCTGAGCCAAGTCCTTAGCAATTCCCAATTGCTATACACCCCATTCTGTGCCTCCCATCTCCTTTTTGGACAGCACTCTGCAAATGCATTATCTTTCATACAGCAAACAGCCTACACTAAAAGAACCAAGTGTAAAAAGGGAAGATGCACAGGAGTCCCCACACTGCTCAGCCAGCACACCTGCCTCACCCTGCTGCTCTGATCTCAAACCTGCCAATCAACAGCCAGCATCCATCTGCCCAAAATACAGAATGGGGTAAGAAAAGCAAGCAAAAATTTCTAATCAATATTTGTGCTGCTGAATTGCATATTAGCATCTGTCTATGATCATTCTTTAGTGGGTTAGAAAAACCTACCTTTCATAGGATTCACTAGAAGAGAAAAAAGGTAGTGTCATCCTACTGGGCTTCAATTTCCATCAATAAACATGACAAAATATGCATAACACTACCCAAAAAGTCTCAAAAGAAGCCTTGTTTATACAAACAATTAATGTCTCCTTAAATTTGGTTGATTAAATACACCAACATAGTCCTCTGTTTCCAGCCTAGGCATTTAAAACAGATCCCTTTACAACTAAGTATATAAAGAACAGGAAGTAGATTATTTATTAAAAGGGAACAGTTGTTGAAATTTCACTCCACAAAAACATGTATCTTTTTCTGTGTGTTACAGAATGCTGTCATCTATTGCTGTCAGAAAAAATTTCAGTGGCATGCACAGATCCCCTATATACATAAAATAATAACATTACCATCTTTACATTTGGTTCCCAAAATACCTCTAACATGCTTAAATGTAAAGATTATTGTTTTAAGTGACAGCTATGATACTGTTGCTTTACCTAGACACTGAATGTAAGGCAACAGCAAAAGTCTTAACTGGGTTTCACAGCAGATACATCCAGAACTAAGAATACTGATTTTTCTATTCCACACTGTGACTGACATGGATTGTGGCCAGAAGTGAATCACCCATGACAGCCAGTGCAAATGTATCCAGTCAAAGGATTCTGAAGAAGATCTCTCTACAGTTCTATCAAAACTAACTATGCAAAGCTCATTCACATCATGGATGTGACCAGGCTGTACAATCATATTTCACACCAGGATGGCACTGAAGTCTGCCTGAAGCCCCTTCAAGGAGAGAGAGTCAGCATTCAGCCCAAAGACGCTGCCACAGTTAATTAGTTTACCCTCACCATCTGTACCTTTACCCAAAACACTTCTAATTATGCACAAAGATTTCAAAATACTGTCATGTTGTAAGTCAACCCACCTTCAACCAAGTTCTCCCACATCCACTCATAATCCCCTGACATTGCTGGACTTATTCCAGTTGCATCTTCTACACACACCTCCCTTCTCAGTAAGTTCTTTAAGGTGTCATAGCCTCCTTTTTGCTTTCTCTTGTCCCATAGAGCTGCATAACTATACATCTTTTCAAAAGGAAAAGTCTACAAACAAACACACAAATGGTCTCCCGATGATACAGTTGCTGTATTGTAGGAAAAAAACTTACTTTGGTTGGAAAATGTTTGTTTACTTATCATACCTGCAAGATCATTACCGCCACAAGATTAAAGAAAATCTTACTCTGGGGGGTGCTTCATGCACAACAAGCCGTCATGGATAATATTCTGGTATTTTTAACTGACGAAAAGACAACACAGTGAGAAAAGGCAATGGAGGCAGGGGAACCAAAAATGCTGAAAAAGCCTTTCCAAAAGTAGACACAAGAGCAGATGTTGTACTTTAACACATTTATAGAGGGCCTTAAAAAAAGCTGAGAGTTAGCAGTAGACTGGTGCAACAGCAGCCTCCTTCAGTCTAAGGTGCAGTCATTCAATCTAATAACCTGACACAATAAAAAGATCCTGGCATGTCAGTGTTCCTTCCAGACACAGGCAAAAAAAAACCTTACTTCAATAAATAACCACTGCATAAATTCTTTGGAAAATAATGTTGAAAAAACACCAACCTTAACCTCCTAAACACATACTTCCTGGGTACACCTCATCTCCACAGTCCTTCCACAAAACAAATTGCAACTTTTATTAATACAAATGTCCAAAACAATTTTCAGGTCTACAATGCAGGTTTTTCTCTTCCAGGGTGAGCAGAGCATTGAAAAGAGAGGTTTCTAATGCTTTCAGGGAAGGTGGCCGAATGACAGTTTCAGGATCCTTTTTTCACAAATGCTCTGGAGGTGGTGGAAACTCACAGCTCTACCAGCTGGCCATGAACTAAGATACCAGAAGGTCCTGGTCCCTCCTCTCACATGAACGCAGCTGAGAGTAGGTGGATGATACAGTTTAATCAAAGTGCAATAAGAAGCAGGGTAAAGTGGGATGAAATGACAGCCTGAATTATTAAATTTTTATATTTCAAGTTTCTCAAAAGTACTTAATAGTGTCAGATAGCTAAAGTATGATTCACCCTAAAGACTCATATCCTTTCTTGACAGAGCCGGCAAGCTATTTAACTAAGTTCTCATAGTTTTTCAGTTACAAATGGATTAGAACAATTCTAAGCACGAAGAAAGATAAAAATGTACAGATATAGAGGGAAGCAGGGAAAGAAAAATAGGAATGTGAGAATCTAAACAGAAGAATATCGAGAGAGACCTTTTTATCGACATTTTTACTTGTAGAGGCTGATAACACTGCCTGGTATACAAGGGCTTATGCCAGTCCTGTGTATTACTAATGTGCAAAAGAAAAGAATTCACCTACTAGAGAGTGATAAAAACATAAAATAGTACAGGAAAAAAAAATTAAAGTAGAAGAAAGAAGCGTTGAGAAGAAAATACTCAAAATACAATCCTCAAAGTACACATACACCTGACCGGCAGTATCAAAACTGCTTTTACAAAAAAAAAGGGCTATGGTCATATTTTAAGGAACATAAACTTGTCCTTCAGTTCCCTGAAAGCTAAATTTTAAGTAGATTGTGTCACCATACCTCCAGCTTCTTTTACCTCTCAAATTCCTTAATAAACGTTAAATAGTTTTGGTTCTTCCCTCCACAGAAGTGGCTAAATGTAGAATTTCTCATCATCGATAATTACAACTAAAAAATATTTGTCTTATGTACAAAACAGTATTTCAAAGTGAACCTTCACAAAGTCTGATTTTTATGACTTTAAAAATGTGCACAGAACTGTACAACAACAAGCTACAAGGTTGCATGCAGGAAAGTATGCAATTTAAAGGAACAGTGGCAATTAAAAATAATAAATAAGTCAATTGGACGGATGAGCTTCTGAGAATCTTGCCATGGCAGTTTAAAGACACTATCAGGTAGCTCGCTCTCTATAACCCCCCACCAGAGTCTATAGAAAGTAAGAGGTGAACAGCTCTTTATTTCCATTAAAGAGTCCAGCTGGCCAGCTTATGCTGCTGGCTAAAATGGGTCTGAGCTGGGAATGCTGTTTGACATCAGAGCTAATTGGATCTACTGGTCAGCTGCTATGCAAAGGCTGCTCACCCTGGCTGGACACACACTCATCCTGCTTCCCCAGCGTAAGTCCTGCCACTCCAGAGCCTACAGAAAGTGGTTCAGGAACAAACTGTCCTCGCTTATGGAAAAGGTTTATCTGCTAATTTGACTTTCTAAGCTTGCTCAGTAAGGGGTCAGACAAGAAGTGCCAAGGAGGGAGTGGGAACATACGGATCTGATTCCCAGCAGCCACCAGGCTTATCCTACTGCCAAACTGCACATTGAGGCAGATCCTAAACTGGAGCAAGATAGGCATAAATCTCTGACTGCCTTCACTGAGGAGGACAAAACCCATTCAGCTAGCAAAGAGCTGTGTTCAACTGTTAACTAAAAAGGTGGCAAAATCCTTAAACTGACACAATTATGTAACATTGAGTTCTGCCTTCTCAGACTTCTACTCTAGAAAGTATGCAAACTGAATGCAAATTTATAACACACTTTATAATTCATACACAATCAGCATTTAGCTGTAGTTATTTAGCATCAAACCAACGATTAAATTCCAACCTTGACAGGAAAGAAAGAGGTTTGCTTTCATTTCATCACTGACAGGAGCAAGACCAAAAACTCAGTCCAAATGTTGATGGCACTCCTGTGAGTTTTCTGCTTCAGATAGAACATTTGCATAAAACAGAACTTCAAAATACAAACTGCAGATGTTTCTTATTTCATGTTTGGCACACAGACTACAACTATTACTTCATGCCTGCTATGCTGGCTTGCCTCCTTGTTTTTGGACTCAATGCACTATTCACCCCATAGAAATACAAAATTACATTCCTAGTTTCCACTCACTTCCATATAGCAACTACAGAGGACAAGGCTACCTTTTAAAATTGGAAAGTTTATCAATTGCAATAGGAAGAGAGGAACACCTAGGAAAATAAACACATGAAGTTATGCTTAAAGTTAATATAAACTTTGAACAGCAAGCCCTCAGGACGTGCAGTCAGTTCTTAGGGACTGTTACAAAAAGCTGTGTGCTTGTAGTTGATCAGCTGAATCCTCCTGTCAAAAAAAAAAAGTCATGATCATAGGTTATCATTTGTTTCACCCCTTATTACAGTTTAGCTTTACTGCTATTCAAAATCAGGTAAATTGTTCTTCAAGCTGTTTGTCATTTTTCTTAAAGAATTACCTTTGTTCTCTCTCTCTCTCTGTTAAAGGCTTAATTTAATCTCCTCTGTGCGTGGGCAAAAGTGAAGTAAGCCTAACTGCTAAAATGAGTCAAAAAATACTAAATGGTTTTAAGTAGCTCCCACACTTTGCAAAGTGGAACAAATAAAAGTCTAACAGTCTCACTTTAAAAAAGGAAAGTGCACCATTTCTCTCCTCTTTGCAGTCAAATATCAATTCTAAAGATATCCTTGACACTAAAATAAATGGCCAAGACAGAGACTCCTCCAAAATAAAATTTCACTGAAATATTTTGCTCAAGTATGAAAAACGAAGGAAAAAATCTTAGCATTGTTAAAGAGGTCTAATGTGCATTATAAACACAACAGAACCTACTTCAACGTGCAAGTATCAGAAAACTGAGCCTCCAGGCTATAGGTTTAGTGCATGCTAACAGAAGTATGCGTGGAGTATCAGAACTATGCAAGGGAGTTCCCACATTGTTACATTTCAGTGGAAAGGATGAAATTCTGTCTTCATGTAAGACATGAGGTGATTTTCCTTACCAACTTCCAGTGAATATGTCTTTTTCCCACACCTAGCTTTACAGCTTCCTCTCACACCTATTTAATATAAGGAAGGACAATGGCCTGGAAATTGAGAAGTAGTAGTTATAAAAAAAATAATCCTTCACACAATAAGCCATCAACTCTATTCAGGATACTTTCAGTCCAAACTAGCACTTCTTGTGTTTCTGTCTTCACAACTACAATCACTTTCGATGTAAAGCTTTACAGTATATTAATTCTACCAACCACACAAAAGCCTTTCCTCAATCAGTTTGGTAAGTTCAGATGATGAAGAGAATGGAACGGACTTAAGACCGCAACTGTTAGCTTTGGTTTTTTCTAAGTAATAAAAATGATGATTTTTGAACAATGGTATTTCCAATGTCTTTTTGTGCTTTTAATTAGGTCATTACACTTCATACTTTCTTTTCTTACTACCCGCAGAACCACCAGGTCTTTCATCAGTGTTAGCCACTGAACTTTTATAGGAAGCACTAATTTTCAACTATAAGAATGCCCCCAGAGGCACTGAGAATTGCCAAAAGGTCTAAATGGTGAAGGTACGCATTTGGGAGAGAAGACACTATCTTATAGGAAAGACAGGCTTGAGAAAAAAAAAAAAAAAAAA